>SKCR01038818.1:0-100958 GCA_019454045.1 Zanthoxylum bungeanum | reverse complement strand
TTTATTTGGTAATTTTCATTTTCCATTTTTATAGAGATTATATAATGGAAGGATTATTTATCAGCCATTAGATTATAATGAAATGATCTGAGCCGCCAATTAAACCAAATAAAAATAGCATTTGGACACATTATCTCTCGTAATCCTAATCATTGGTTGCCTTCTCTTTCCTCCCACACCATTGTGCTTTATAATATAGATTTTGTAATCTACTGTGCGTTATATTCAGGGGCCTTACTGGATAGCTCGGAAATTTACATGGCGAATTGCTAGCAACTTGTTTCTGGCTATATTGGCTGCTTGAAATATTATTCGAAAATTTGTGTGCTGTTGTTTTCAAAATAAGGGAAAATGAAATAAATTCTCACAGTTTATTTATTTATTTATTTTTGGTACCCTTGTGATATTTTAAAACTAGGGGAGACCCTTTCATACTTAAAAATCTCAAATTTTAGTCTAAAAAATCATGAATCTCGATTGGGATTTGAGACGCTTTTACGTCTTGATTTCAAAAATTAGACAAGATTCGAGACGAATTTTTCCCAAATCATAATCGGGCCGGGAGGAGATCAGTTTTAGACGAGATGTCCCAATTGTTATTGAATTTAGACATATAATTCAACATATGATGGTTAATTATCAATATAAAGATGATATAAGCTTTGAAATTGATGTTCTTATTTCGATTAATGTTGGAGCGGATGTGAAACCCCTAGGAGCGGATCGGTGCTCTGCGCAGCGGAAATGGATCTAACCTGAGGATATCTAGTATGAGTGTATTTTAAAATATTTTATCTAAAAATACATTCTGTTTCGGGTCCGTAGGACAAAATGAGGACCAAAACGAAATCCGGAAATTCCGGAACAGAGAAAATGAAGTTTCAGTATGTATCAGTTCTGCACATCGCGATGTGGAAGCTTGGGCGTGTAGATGCTCCAAAGTGCGAGAGCAACTGCGAGAGCTGAACATCTCGGCGTCGTGACGCGAAAGGGTGACCGTCGCGACGCTCTTAGGTCTGATGCTCAGTGTCGCGGCGCTGGAGGGATAGAGTCGCGACTCTGCCCTAAGTAGTGAGCAATTTCTACTTCAAACTAATACTAAACACTTCCAATTTTCTCATAGTACTTCAAATATTCCTAAAATTCAATTTTAGCATCATAACCACCATCAACACATGTTATACAACTACTATACATGAATTCCAAAAACTTGTATGTATTTGTTTGAATCAAAACACAAACCAATTTAGAATCTCACTATGAAATGTCTCATGAATAATTTTAGTTCGCCCAAAGGTGGTCGAGTGATTCTAGAATTGTAGCCATAGCTCTAAGTTTTAATCTAGAGTTCCAAACTCTAATTAATTATTTCATGTCCAACATGAACATCTTTGACCCAATTACAAGCATATTGTGTTTATACTTCCAAAGTATCCTAACATAATTCATTAGCCTTATTTCAACTTTAAGCTATGTAATCATACATCCAATACATAATTCATCAATATATGTCTCACTAATAAAAACTCACTAACTAAAAACATAGCTTAGAAGAAGATCAAACATTACTTAGTAAGCTTAATACAAAGATCCAATTTCCTTCTCCTTGTTGAAATTATTGGAGAACTTCCAAGGTTTAGCAAGCTTCATTCCAATATACAATCTTGATTCCAATGCAAGCAAGCTTCACTCCAAGATCCAATCTTGATTTCTCCTAGATGAAATATTGTAGAGATCTTTCAAAGTATCTCTAGACGCTTCTATAACTTAGGCTGATTTCTCCAAGAATTACTTGTATTTTGCTTTCACAAGCTTAACATTCTCAAGCTCATTTTGCGTATGCTTAGCTTAATTAAAACCTTCTTTATTTAGGTAATTTTTAATTAATAAAAGTTTTAATCAATTTTTATGTGGGCTTAATCCAATTTGTCCAAATATGAATAATTATGTATGACTAATCACATTTGTATATCACTTTGATTTAATCCAATTAAATCAAGACAAAGATTAGCAAATGGATTAGTTTAATGTTTGCCACTTAGATGTAACCCAATTAAATCAAGTAAAAAACATATATAATTATATATTTGTAATTACCAAAATATCCTCAAATGGTAGAGATATTTATGAAATTACGATAAAACTCTTGTGTGATTTTGGATTAATCCAATTAATCCATTTAGGTCAAAGTAAATAATCAATGTTATCCAAAAATACTTGATTATCTTAGTTGATAATTATAATATCGAATATTATTTTTTATCAAAATTAATCGCCTAATCAAGTGCTCAACGAGTACACTTCATATTGGAACTCTCTAAGTTCAGACACGTTCGTCATATAAGCCTAAATAATATGTACGTAATTCGGCTACCTCCGAATTCGCGAAGAACACGAACGACTTTCTGAACTATACAAGTCGAGGTCATCACATATGTTTATCAATCCCCCCATCGTGGGCTATTCTAGTTGTGCTTAGGAAACATAGAATACACCGTGAAGTTTCCAAGGTGCACATCTCATGTCGACACGTCCACAATTCTTTACAACTTAATCAGAAACCATTTTTGATAAAAGCGATCCACCCTAGGTGATCGGCTTTGGCGTCAAAGTCTTAAGAATCGTGACTTACTCACATAGATACCTAAACTTCTTATGGTACACAAACGGGTTGACGGATCCTATCTTGATATGCATTTGATTAACGAGTGTATCGGTCCACACCCAATGAACATCTAGAGGCCAGACTATGAAAGATTTTTGACATACATGGCATTAAAGTATGAAGGATCTCACACAAAACCAATGATATCATATAGTCAAAGGATCACATATGCTACTCGACTCGAAGAGATTCCTATTGACGGTGGTGTGTACTTCCAACTGATAGGGTTGGTGCTCGGAGCGCCAATTCGGATCGTATTTATGTCTGATTCATGAATACGAGCAATATATTTTTTCATAATATTACTTATTTATGGTTGCACCTCTTGTCTTTTATTTTATATATTCGATCTAATTCATTAGATTGAAACTAAATCATGTTTAGTGATATATATAATAGACAAAGACCTGATAATATATAATGTAGTGCGCAATTACAACGTAGCTTGTAATTGACATTGGGAAGTGTCACTACTAGATATATATTATCAAATAAAGTTACTGGTCAAGATTTACTGACACGGGTCGATTAGTAAAAATCCGTTGAGATCAGTACATGTCGTATATCGTGACTTGGTTTGATGATTAATCCCAATGAACCATGAGTCTCAGGAGACTCGTATAGACGTGTAGGTATTTATTTGATAAACACTAAACGACTCACCGAAGATACCATTGTGATATATGAGACATCCTCCACACTTTGATGGCAGTCACGTCACCGATCTATTTAGATCATATCTCCGCCTGTTCGTTGGGTGTGGACCGATCCTCGGGATATCCTGTGTATATTAGGATATGATCCATCAGTTCTGTGTACAGAGCATATGTATTCATTATGGGATTAGCAATCCGTTAAATCGTACAATGTAGAAGTGAGTTCTAAGTGTTATGATGAGATTGTTAATAGAATCGTCGACGAGATTATACATATAGAGATTTGACGTTAATATCTATATCTCTGGAATAATTTGAATACCTATGACGAATGGATTATACATATGTGATTACCTTGACCTGTATAGTTCAGCGAGTTTATCCGTGGTCGTCATAATTTACGGGTGGAAAAATTATGGACATGAAATTAGATTTCATGACGGATATGTATGAACCTAGATAGTCTCACTAATGAAATATACTCGTATAGCACTAGGGCAACTTTTATGAATAATACTGAATATTTATAAATCGTTTAACGGTTAAACGAAAGATACATGCATATTGGGCCTTTTGGTCATTTCCTAATTAATGTGTATTTTGTATTTAATACTTGATTTCATTAAATACACATTAATTAATTATCAAATTATGATATTTGACATATATCATTAATATATGTATTTGAATTATTTAAAGTAAATATAATACATATATTTGGATATTTGTATTTAAATAATTATTTAATGATTTAATTGTTAAATAATTAAAATAATTAAAATATAAAATATATAAGTTGATATTTATTAAAGGAAATGATTAAAGTGTATAAGTTTGACTTTTACATCAAATATAAAGTTGTCAAATTGGATTTGTCTTATTTATTTTTGTTTTGAAAAAGAAAAATATATTTTTTCCTTTTTAAGGCCAATTTTCGGCCATGACCTAGAATATTTAAAGGATTTATTTTTTCATTTGCTTTACACTTGTTGAAGCCACCAAAAACATAAACAAAAGAGGCTTGAGAGAAAAGAGAAGAAACCAAGAAATAATTCAAGAAAGCTTGGATTTTTATAAGTATTTCCAACTTTCTATTAGAAGAAAATTTGTTCCTTTTGTTCTTGGCTACAACATATGTATTTCATAAGTTTTTCTACTCTCTTGTGTTTGTTTTATGATGGTTGGAAGCCTGAATGAAAGATGTATGCATGTATGATTAACAAAGTATGCTTATAAATGGTGTATAAGCACACTTTTGATCATTTGATGAGCTTGTTGTCATTCTAGAGTTGTTAGGCCACTCATTGATGTCCTAGAATGTTCATGAGTTGTTTCAAAATGGTGAGACTTCTTTGGTGTTGTAGAGATTAAATTAAAGTGTTGAATTTGGTTAATTTTGTTAATTGGACTAGTTTGAGAAATTGAGATTCTTAACCTAAACCAAAATTGGGGTTTTTCATATATGTGTTGTATAATGATGTATATATGATGTACATTTAATTAGGTGTTGATTGGATATCATCTAATGTGGTTTTGAACAAATTTGGACCAAAATACAAAATCTGGAAAATGTTGGGACCTCTCGGCAATTGCAAGAAAAATTGGGTTTTGAGTTGCAATTTATATTTTCATGTATAAATCATTTTGGTAGTAATTTGGAATCACTGAAATTTATATTTGACAAATTAAGACTAAAATGATCAAAATGCAAAGTTTTGGGGTCTCACGGTAAATAGAGAAAAATATGATTTTTGGATGAAAATTCAGTTTTTTACTTATTGATTAATTAGAATAAATTGATTTATTTTAATTGCCCAAGAAAAATAATTACCGGAAATTATTTCGGAGTGAAAATACGCGAAAACGGTGAAAAATGGCGTTATCGGATAACAGCTGTCCAAACAGTGAGTTGGTCACGGTTCGGGCAGCCCACGAACTGTCAAAATGATTTTGTGGCTGACCTGGGCAGCCCCCATGTGCATTGGTCGGTCGGTTCGTTCGGAAACGCGTTTTATGCTGTTTTGCGGAAAAATATTTTCGTAAAAGTTTCGCGGTGTTTCTATATTATTTATGTCGTTATTTGATATCGAATAAATATGTTTAGGTGAAATATGAATGAATTATTAATATTGGATATTGAATAATTTATTCGTAAGTTTAAAAATTTTAAACTACGATTTCGCCCGAACCGCGCTTCTTCCGCTGCGCCGCCCTGATAAACCCCAACAAAATGGTATCAGAGCGAGTCTGATTCTGAACCCATGATATGATTAGCCCTTTAAATTTGATATTTAATCTAATCTTTATTTTTTACATGTATTTATTTATTTAATTTTATTAAATAAAGTGAATTACATCTTTTAGGAAAATCCCCATTAAATAAGGTTTTAAAGTGACTAGTATTAGGAATATTTGTTTCTTGGTCCGCCTTGTCAATACAGATGTGAATGATTTCATGATGCTATAGCTGTATCGTGCCAAAGTTGTGCAGTTATGGCTGAAGATATTTCATTTTCACCGGTAGAACTTATATGATAAGAGACAAATTCAAGTGAAAGTGGAAATCCTGAACGTGCCAAAGCTGTCATGACTACATCGGTAGCTTGAGTTTGTCATTGACAAATGAAGCCTTGATACGCCTCCTGTGAACGTGCCAAAACTGTCACAACGAGAAACGGTCATGACCAAAATAAAGTGTCACAGCGAGTGTGATTGACAATGAGTTGTCTACCCTTGAATATACGTAGGCGAGAACGTGCCAAAGCTGTGAGTCGAAATATATTCATGGTGTCCACTTCCTATTATGGAATTCGGTTTAATTATTGAATTTTCTTTTTCCGTTGGGGATTACGGTATTACGTAAAGTAGTGGGAGGCATTGATGGGTTAAAAATCTACAACTAAGGCAGTGTGTAATATTATGAAAATTACCGCTTATTTTTCCTTATTCTATTATTTAGATAAAATTAAACTTTTATTCACTTTATGCATATGTTATATAAGTTTTCTGACTTCACTTATGGTTGCAAATTTCTAAAATAGGTTCTATATTAGAGTAAGCTGTGATATAATCCTTTAGAGAGAATATTTTCTTATGCATTCAATATTGACATGAATTAGTTCATGTCTCTGTTGGGGTTTAGGGCGGTAATTCGGGTAAACGCAGCGGAACACGGAAAATCAAAATTTTCCGATTTCAATAATTTCTCTTGGGTAACTCAATACTTAAAAATTGAAATTTTTACCTAAAAAAACACATTTTTCGTAAATTACCATTTAACCCTTAAACTTTGTATTTTTGTCATTTTAGTCCTAAATTGTCAAATACAATTCAAATTGATACTAAATCAATCCCAAAATGATTTATACATGTCTAATACATGAAAATACAATTTGCAACTCAAGAAAATGGATTTTCCAGAAATTACCGAATGATCCCCATATTTTCAAGAATTTACAATTTGGTCATTTTTGTTCAAAACATGTCAAGATCAAATCCAAAAATTTCAAAATTTAATATTCATCATATATACATCAAATTACATCACATATATGAAAAGCCCCAAATTTGGAGTGGGTTATAAATCCTAATTTTAAAATTTCAACAAATTGAAAAATTAACACCAAATTAATTAAATTCAATACTTTGATTCAATTCTTATCACACCAAACAAGTCTCACCACCATGAAATAACACAAGAACAATTTTAGGTCAATTATGAGTGGCTAATCAACTCTAGAATGGAAACAACATTATCAAATAATGAAAAGAATACTTAATTACACCTAATTAGCATTCTTTAAGTTCATACATGCTAACATCTTTCTATCAAGCTCCCACCCATCAAATATCAAGCACAAAAGAGTAGTGAAAAATCTAAGCTATACATATTGAAGCTTAGTATAATAGAAACATTTTTCGTAAAGGAGAAAGTGAGAAAAAACTTGCCAAGTTTCCAAAAAATCCAAGCTTTTTCTTCTTTCTTTCTATTTTTCCTCTGAAACTCATTTTTTTTTTTGTATTTGATTAGGGTTCTTAGATAATGAAACAAAAAATGAAAAAGAAGGCTTATATATTTATTTCCTAATTGCCGAAAATATAGGAAAAATATTGGCCAAGTTTTCATTTTTATTTCAATAAATAATTGGAAAAAGATTTAATTGAATTTGTGGTTATAAATCATTAAATACTTTAATGTTTATCACAAATCAACTAATTAAATCATGCCAATTTATCCAATAAATACAGGCCATTTAATCCAATTAAAAAGTGTCATTTAACTTACTTTAATAAAGTAAATAGATATTTATTATTTATTTAATTTAATTATTCAACATTTGAATAATCAAATAATTAAATACGAATATCTTAAATATATGTATTATATTTACATTATATAATCAAAATACATATATTAATAATAAATATCAAATATCACAATTTGACATTTAATAAATGGCCGAAAGATCCCAAATGCATGTATTATCGTTTAACCGTTAAACGACTTATAAATAATCAGTATTATTTATAAAAATTTCCATAGTGCCCTACAAGTATATTTCATTAGTGAGACTCTTTAGGTTCAGGCATATCCGTCATGAAATCCAATTTCGTGTCCATAATTTACCCACCCGTAAATTATGATGAACACATATAAAATCTCTGAACCATACAGGTCGAGGTCACTGCATATGTATAATCCTTCCGTCACAAGTACCCGGATTATCCTAGAGATATAGATATAAATGTCAAATCTCTATAGGTATAATCCCGTCGACGATTCTATTAGCAATCTCTTAATAGCACTTAGAACTTATTTCTACAGTACACCACGAGCCCATGGATTTAACAAATTTCTAATTTCATAATGAATACCTTTGCCCTATACACAAAACCGACAGATCTTATCTTGATACGCACAGGATATCCTAAGGATCAGTCCACACCCAACGAATATGCGGAGGTCTGATTAAAATAGATCGGTGACGTGACTGCCATCAAAATGTGGATGATACCTCATACATCCACAGTGGTATCACAAGTTGAAGGATCACTATGCTCACTCAACCCAAGAAGATTCTTATTAACGTTAGTGTACCATCTATTAAGAATCTTCAGTGAGTCGTTCAATGTTTATCCAATATAAACACCTATGTATCTATATGAGTCTCTCGAGACTCATGGTTCATTAAGAAACCATAAGAATCCAACATTCTAATATACGAAAAGTACCGATCTCAACGGGTTTACTTACATAACAAGTAATTGTAAACCTTGACCAAGAACAGTTAAAGAATGATATTGTTATGATATTGCTCAATGTCAGTTGCGACGCTTTAGCAACTGTATCGTAACCAATCACTCTATGGTCATTTACGTCTTTACCATAAAATAAAAGAATTTATATTATAGAAACTATTTATTTTATTCACTTATAAAATATATACAAGAGTATTTATAGGGAAATACATAAGAAATTGGCGCTCAGAGCGCCAACCATGACAAAATCTCCCACTTGCTCTAGTGCCAATATCGATTGTATCTAATACCCATCGACTCCACATGCTTATCAAATAACTTCAGAGGTATGACCTTTGTGAGCGGGTCTGCTACATTATCTTCACTGGAAACTTTGCACATGACAATGCCACCTCGCGACACAATCTCTCGAATGATGTGGTACTTTCGTTCCACATGCTTCGATTTCTAATGCGCCGTCGGTTCCTTACTTGCGCAATGGCACCAGTATTTTCACAGTATAACGGAATCAGATTCTCGATACTTGGGACAACTCCTAGTTCTGTGATAAACTTCTTAAGCCAAACAGCTTCTTTTGCAGCTTCTGAAGCATCAATATATTCCGCCTCTATTGTGGAATCGGCTATAGACCCTTATTTGGAACTTTTCCAACAAACTGCACCTCCGTTAAGGGTAAATACGAATCCTGATGTAGACTTTCTATCATCGGGATCCGATTGGAAATAATAATTCGTGTACCTATTAACCTGCAGTTCATTTCCTCCATAAATGATAAACTTATCCTTAGTACCTTTAAGATACTTCATGATGTGTTTAACGGCCATCCAATGATCATTTCCTGGATTGGATTGATATCTACTGGTTACACTAACCGCGTAGCTAATATCAGACCTCGTACATAACATGACATACATAATGCTACTCAAACATGAAGCATAAGGCTGATTAGACATTCTAATCTTCTCATCTTCTGTTTGCGGATAAATCTTCTTCGTAATATGAATGCCATGTCTGAACGATATGTTTGTTGTCTTACAGTTAGCAAAATTTTACCGTTCTAAGATCTTATCTATGTACATTGATTGGGATAACCCAATAAGCTTCATTTCTCTATCCTTATAGAGTTTTATACCCAAGATATAAGAAGCTTCGCCCAGGTCTTTCATGGAGAAATACATACAGAGGTAAGCTTTGATGCCTTGCATCATTCATATATCATTCTCAATGATTAGGATGTCATCAACATAGAGAGCCAAAAATATTATCATACTCCCACTGGCATTCAGGTACACATAGGATTCTTCCGTATTCTTGAGAAAACCATACAATCTAATAATCTCGTCGAATCGAAGATTCCAACTTCACGAAGCTTGTTTAAGTCCATAAATGGACTTATTAAGCTTACAAACTATGCATGAGGTTTCACTGGATACAAAACCCTCCGGCTGTTCCATATAGATTTCTTCGTCAAGAAACCCATTTAGAAAAGCCATTTTGACATCTATTTTCCAAATCTCATAATCATAGTAAGCAGCAATAGACAATAAAATCCTTATAGACTTTAGCATCGCAACTGGCAAAAAAGTTTCATCATAGTCGACAACAGGTCGCTGCGTGTAACCTTTAGCTACCATTCTGGCCTTAAAGGTTTCAACCTTTCCGTCAGGCCCACACTTCCTCTTGTAAACCCATTTACTACCGATAGGAACAATTCCCTCAGGAAGTGGAACCAAGTCCTAAACTCGATTCTGATGCATAGAGTCTAACTCTGATTTCATGGCCTCTTGCCATTTCACGGAGTCGATTTCCAACATCGCTTTTCTATAGGTGTAAGGGTCAGTCTCTTCAATTAAGAGAACATCTAGACTCTTTTCTTATATCAAATACAAGTGTTCAGGAGGTCCAAACACCCTTTGGGACCTACGGAGTGTGTGTGTTAAAGGTTCTTCATCTATTTGAATTTCAGGTTCCTCCAATGGTTCATTGGTTCTAGGCTGTACTTTATCAAGTTCAACCTGTCTATGATTACATCCTTCAGACAAAAATACTACCTCTAGAAATTTTGTGAAGTGAGCTACAAACACATTTCGATGCTCGATATCATAGAACAAATATCCTTTCGTATTTGAAGGATATCCAACAAACCTAAACCTCGAGGCGAAAGCTTATCTTGTTGAGCCATCCTGACATAGGCAGGACAACGCCAAATCTTAACATAATTAAGATTCGGTTTCCTACTAGTCCATATCTCATATGGGGTTGTAGGAACAGCCTTTGAAGGAATCTTATTCAAAAGATGAGCAGCCATTAAAAAGCATAACCCCATAATTAATAGGGCAAATCTGTAAAACTCAACATCGATCGGACCATATCCAATAAAGTCTGATTTCTCCTTTCGGATACTCCATTGTGCTGTGGAGTAGCCGGAGGAGTATATTGAGCGAGAATCTCATTCTCTTTTAACTAATCGGTGAACTCACCACTCATATATTCACCACCTCGATCAAATCGAAAACATTTAATATATTTACCAGTCTGTTCTTCTATTTCATTTCGGAATTCTTTGAACTTTTCAAAGGTTTCTGATTTATGTTTCATTAAATAAACATAACTGTACCGTGACAAATCATCGGTAAAGGTAACGAAGTACGAAAAACCACCGTGAGCAGTGTGACTCATGAGACCACATACATCAGAATGTATTAGTTTAAGTCAGTGGCTCGGTGTCCTACACCCGAAAATGGGGTTTTGGTCATTTTACCCCGAATGAAATATTCACAAGTTGGATAAGGTTCAATGGTAAGATCTTGTATCAAACCATTCCTAACCAACTGGGTTAGGCATTTCACGCCTATATGACCCAACCTCATATGCCACAGTTCAATATTATTTAAATAAGATACTTTATATTTATTAATTCCAGCATTAAAGATATATTGTGAGGTATTAAAAATGTAATGACCATGCTCATTTGGAAAAAAAAAGATCTGAACATTATATCTATCATATAAATATAAAGAACGATTCTTAATATTAACATTATATCCTTCGATATCTAATACAAAAAGTGACACAATGTTCGCAACACATCCCGGTATAAAATAGTAGTCATGCGAAAAAAGGCTCCCATTGGGTGGGGGAATCTCGCATAAGCCCACACCAACTATATCCAGAGAGTCGCCACTCCCGAATCGCAACTGCATCTCCCCAGATTTTAGCCGTCCACTTTCCTTCAGCACATGCAACGAATTGCAAATGTGAATTGGACAAGCAGAATCCGAAATCCAACTGGATGATATAGCTTCACAAGCTAATGAGATAGTAATAATAGGAAAAATAAAAGTACCTGAAGTAGATGCTCTTTCCTTTCTGATTTGCGCCAAATAGTCAGGACAATTCCTTTTCCAATGGCCAATCTTGCTGCAGTGGTGACATTTATCTTCGGCAGCTCTCTTCAGTTTAGCTATCTTACCCTGTGGTGGAAGATTCGTCCCCTTCTTTTTCTTACCTTTCTTCTTCTTCCCTTTCTATTTAGATTAGGAGGAAGTAGGAAGAGCAGTGGGTTTAGGAGGGTGAGTCGATACTCCATTCCTTAAATCTTCCTCCGCAGTTTGCAACATCTTATGTAGCTTATGATAAGAACATCTAATACCATTCATATTGAAATACATTACAAATTGGCGGTATGATGATGTCAGAGATCCTAATATGACACTTCGTCCTAAAATGTCATTTAAAGGAAAATTATAGTGCCTCAACTGTTCGATCAAATCAATTAGATGAAGTACATGAGGACTCACAGCCTGTCCCTATTCAAGTTTTGCATGGAACAATTCCATTACAATTTTATGAACCAAGACCCATTCTTGGTTCATAAAGGACTCTCGCAGTCGCATCATCATAGTATATGCGTCAGGCAATCCAAAATATTGCCTCTTAAGCTCCAATGCCAAAGAACTGAGAATATATGATTTGACTCTTCTATCATCATCTCTCCACTTTTGGAGAGTCTCATGTTCCTCTGGTGTTGCATCATCTGCTATGGCAAGTGGCAACAGACCTTCTAATACGTAATCTATTTGTAGACCCAAGAACAATCTTTTGATCCAAGTCCCAATCTGCAAATTTTGTCGGCGCCTTTAATCTTGTTCGTATCTAGTATACGAGCAAAAAGATTAGAAGCAGGTGCCACCATCGCAAATCTATCATATAGATAGCGAAAAATGGTCAGCAGACTAAACAGTTTCACATAATATAAAAATAAACAAAGCATAAATAGATCATGGATTTTTAATCTAAAAATGCCCCTCCCACTATTACATGCAATACTTTAATCCCCAAACAGAATGAAAATAAACAATTAATCAAATTAAATATAATAGTGAAAGTGGATCCCATGAATATATTTCAGCTCACAACTTCGGCACGATCTCGCCTACGTATATTCATTAGGTAGACAACTCATTGTCAATCACTCACTAGTGAATCCTGGGTTCCGGTCCTGGTCGTTTCTCATTGTGACAGCTTTGGCACGTTCATAAGGAGGCGTACCAAGGTTTAACTTGTCAATGATAAATTCAAGATACTTGCGTAGTCTTGACAGCTTTGTCACGTTTAGGATTTATGCTTTCGCTTGAACTTATCTAGTATCACATATACATCCGGTATGGATAAATTTCTATCAACTATACCCTAAATTCTTTGGCACGATCTTGGATGCATCCATAGAACAAATACCTATAAACCGTATTGAAAAGAATGACCAAGAAATATGCATCCAATACATATTACTTCTAAAACCTTATTAATTAGGAATTTTTCCGCAAAGATGTTACGAATTTAATTTAATCAAATTAAATAAATACAAGCATGTATAAAGTAAGAACATAATCAAACATTGAATTTAAAGGCATATTCATATCATGTGTTCAAGTTCAGACCTGCTCTGATACCATTTTTGTTGGGAATTAGGGCGACAATTCGGGTAAACGCAGCGGAACGCGGAAAATCAAAATTTTCCGATTTCAATAATTTTTCTTGGGTAATTTTTTAATTACTCAATACTTAAAAAAATGAAATTTTTACCCAAAAAACAGATTTTTTGTAAATTACCGTTTAGCCTTTAAACTTTGTATGTTTGTCAATTTAGTCCTAAATTGTCAAATATAATTCTAATTGATTCTAAATCAATCCCAAAATGATTTATACATGTCCAATACATGAAAATACAATTTGCAACTCAAGAAGAAATTTCCGAATGGTCCCCATATTTTCAAGAATTTGTAATTTGGTCATTTTTGTTCAAAACATGTCAAGATCAAATTCAAAAATTCCCAAATTTAATATACATCATAATACATCAAATTGTATCACATATATGAAAAGCCCAAAATTTGGGGTGGGTTATAAACCCTAATTTTACAATTTCAACAAATTGAAAAATTAACACCAAATTAATTAAATTCAACACTTTAATTCAATTCTTATCACACCAAAGAAGTCTCACCACCATGAAATAACACAAGAATAATTCTAGGTCAATAATGAGTGGCTAAGCAACTCTAGAATGACAAAAACATTATCAAATAATGGAAAGATACTTAATTACACCTAATTAGCATTCTTTAAGTTCATACATGCTAACATCTTTCTATTAAGCTCCCAGCCATCAAATATCAAGCACAAAGGAGTAGGGAAAAATCTAAGCTACACATATTGAAGGTTAGTATAATAGAAACATTTTTCATAAATGAGAAAGTGAGAAAAAAACTTACCAAATTTCCAAAAAATCCAAGCTTTTTCTTCTTTCTTTCTCTTTTTCCTCTCAAACACTTTTTTTATATTTGATTAGGATTCTTAGATAATGAAAAAAAATGAAAAAGAAGGCTTATATATTTTTTCCCTAATTACCGAAAATATAGGAAAAATATTGGCCAAGTTTTCATTTTTATTTCAATAAATAATTGGAAAAAGATTTAATTAAATTTGTGGTTGTAAATCATTAAACACTTTAATGTTTATCACAAATCAACCAATTAAATCATGCCAATTTATCCAATAAATATAGGCCATTTAATCCAATTAAAAAGTTACATTTAACTTACTTTAATAAAGTAAATAGATATTTATTATTTAATTAATTTAATTATTCAACATTTGAATAATCAAATAATTAAATATCTTAATATATGTATTATATTTACATTAAATAATCAAAATACATATATTAATAATAAATATCAAATATCACAATTTGACATTTAATAAATGGCTGAAAGATCCCAAATGCATGTATTATCGTTTAACCGTTAAACGACTTATAAATAATCAGTATTATTTATAAAAGTTGCCCTAGTGTCCTGTAATGTCCCCGATCTGGGAGATGCTACCGGCTGGGGAAGGACCGTTCCAACCCCATAAGCCTCTGACTTTGCAACTATAATAACTTATTAATACTCTTCTAATTTTCTCTTATATATGAGACCGTGGCCCAAACTTAAATAACAATCGAACTCAACTACCATATATAACTGTATACACAGTAACACTTGCTTTTACAAAGACTGTTTTCAAATAAAGACTAATACAAGATTTTTACTTATCACTGACTGGACTCTCTCTCTGACTCTGACTTTGGCTGATGGACTCCATACCCTAGTGACCGCATCAGTATCCATCCTCCTGAGCTCGTCCTCCGAGAGTACCTACAAAACCAGGAAATTGAAAGTGGGGTTAGATCTCTATACGATCTAAGTGAGTGGACGAAAACTGAAAACTGATGTAAAAACTTTTAGGTTCAAAACCATAGTTCCAAAGACATCTTTATATAAAAACTCTTTTCTAGAAACTTCCTCTGAAATCTCTTTATAAAGCTTTTCTTTCAAAAAACTGCTTTTGAAACTCTGATTTCTGAAAACTATTTTCTAAAATCTGATTTTCTGATAACTGTGTACTGAAAATCTAAAACATGTGAGCTGCTCTGTATCTGAAAAACCTTGACGTATGAGGGCTTTACGTATCGTCGTCCCCTCATACGCCTAACTGTAGCCAGCAGTGCAAATCCATGACTTTGGGGCGTTACGTATCGCCGTCCCCCAAAGTATGCCACTACTGTCTCTGAAACTGGTGGTCTTGGGGCGTTACGTATCGCCACCCCCAAGCCACAATCTAGAACTAGAGGTGCAGATCTATGCTACCATCTAAGCTCTGAACTATAGTCTAGGTACACAAACTTATGCTGTCATCCTGGCTCTGAAACTAGGATCTAGGGGCGTTACGTATCGCCGTCCCCCTAGTCCTCTACATGTGCATATGTCCTCTGTATCCGTCAATTCCAACTGTATCTCAAGTTACATACTGGGGTGAGTTTTTCCCTCATGCCCTGAAAAACCATAAGCTCATGCTTTAAAACTTTTCTGTCTAAAACATAACTAAAACATAACTTAAAGCATAAGTTTTATGAAATAACAGTGATAAA
The DNA here is from genome assembly GCA_019454045.1 of Zanthoxylum bungeanum. Classification (NCBI taxonomy): domain Eukaryota; kingdom Viridiplantae; phylum Streptophyta; class Magnoliopsida; order Sapindales; family Rutaceae; genus Zanthoxylum; species Zanthoxylum bungeanum. Next base: position 84,901 of record SKCR01038818.1, on the reverse strand, counting down.
AGAAATCTAACACCCAAAGGCATATAAAAATAAGTCTGATATCAAAACTTAATAAATAAAACCAGTTAAAGAAAAGAGGTCCACTCACAGTTCTTGGAAACTAGCTGGAACTATACTACTTCTTCAAAGGAGATCACAATTCCTGCAATGGTCTAAAGATGATAGCTTGATCAGATTAAAAGTTACGAGATGAATTCTAGAACTAGGCTAAACCACTAATTCTAAATGCGTAAAGTCGTATTTCGGTATATCATGTTGTACTAGAAAGTAATGTGAGCATAAGAACTGATTTGAGATCTTAAAGGTGGTCTCTAATACGCTGGGGTGGAACTGGAATGGTCTAAAAATCAATTGGCCGAATTTTGTATCTGCGTCGCGACGCAAGGGTCTTGCGCGTCGTGATACGCGCCATCTAAAAACTGTCCATGAATTCCATCACACGTCGCGATGCAAGGGTTTTCCTCGCGACGCAGACCTGCTTCCCAGGTTCATCATTTTCTGGTTGTCATGCGATTTTTACCCAATTTCATCCCCAAACTTCCATAATACATCCAATACACAATCCACTAAATTACACCAACTCCACACATACTAAACTACCATTTTATCATCATCAATCACTCAATTAATCCATCATATACACTTTATCCAAATTTTTATCAAAACTTTACAAATTAGGATTTATCAACCTTTCCATTCCTTTAATTATCAAAATCATAATATCATCAACACAACCATGTACCCAACATCCGGAATTTTGGGTCCGAAGTTACTATTCATCCAACATTTTGACTTGCAATTTTGACCCATTTATGATCTGAATTTGGGAAAATGTTCAACATGGATGTTGTAGGTCTCGATCTCAGATTTCCGACGATATAAAATTTATAAAAATTAGAGTTCATACGAAAACTTTTTGCCATAAATACCATGGGTTGTCCAAAGGGAACACTGTACAGTCTCATCCCGGGACTTCAAGGAATATACCGATTGTCCTCATAGTCATTCCATGAGTATATTTTAGTCTCAATATGATTTATTTTTTATGTCTTCGTCTTTTTCGAAACAGTGCTAGTGTATATAATACTAACATATACCGGTCGTTACAAATTCTCCCCTCCTTAAATAGGATTCGTCCTCGAATCCTTTCTAAACTTGGGATCTCACCACAGACCCCCGGGTTCACAGCCTCGCTCCAAAATATCAGCCTTAACTGACTTCATACTCAAAAGCATCCTACTTTACCTGTCAGAACTCTTACTTTTCTAAAAACTAACTCACACTCGCCTCAGCCTTCCGTTATCTTGGCTTCTATTTCCTGCCCAATACTTTACGCTATGACCATGACTCAACTCATATTGTGTATCAAGGAATCTCACTCCTAGACTTTTCATTATACTCTATTTACTCCAGCTTATTTCTTACTTGAGCTATTAATTCCGAAAAATGCTCGATTCATGGTTTAGGTTTATATCTTCCAGCTTCTGATTGTTTAAACTTCTTATGTTCATCGATCAGGAGGTATATCTTAAGAGCCTTCTTACGAAGAACTTAACGCTTTCTTAACTTATTTTATGCCTTCTTATTGGGCTAGGTTTTCTGCCTATACTAACGGATCCTTTATCTCTAAAGGTATCTGCATTTTCTTATAACTGGGCTCTTCTACTACAGCCTTGAACCTGGAAGGTACATACGTACATGTTGGACAATTATGACCCATAAGATCACTATTTATACAGAACATGGTGTTGTTGTACAAATAAACTATGTGACAAAGGAAATTGCTCTTTTATCATTTATAATTGGATTACCGAGATATATAAATGTTAAAAGTCCATATGATTAGTACCAGATTAATAAGATATGAGACAATATTAATCCACGTAAGGTTTAATCATTAAATATCCCTAGTTGTAGTATTATCGAGACTGGACATCGATAATGCGGAATAAACTAGTATTAAACTTGTGCGTGTTATGGAAGTGTAACGACATAGTTCTCGTATATTTGGGTATTGGATACTCATGCAAGTGTAATAAGAGGTTCTGTTTACCGATGATACGGAAACAGCTTCGCTCTGGATAGACCCCTCAGAATCTCATTGGTAGTATGACTATGTGTCTATGGGAATCCGAATAAGGGTAGGTGTATTTGGTCTTAACCTGAGAGTTGCATCCCTAATACTTGCGACAATCAATATACTTTGGTTTTGGTCGTCCGAGGCTTTAACAAGTTCTGTGTACGCCTCTTCTGGGTATACTGAGAATCGTAGTGTATTGGGTGTGATATCAAGATGGAAGTATCACTTCAGTCATATGGAGATGATGATCACGCATGATACAAAACTAGTACTCTTAAGTACTGCAGTCATCGGGATAATATGACTAGGTCATGATTATCCGATTATAGAGACTAGTTACCAGAGATCTGATATATGCTTCGTACGGGGCAGACACAATTCTAGCCTCAGGCCTAGCATGTGACATCCGATACTAGATCGTTATACGCAATACTTAGTATACTACGCCTGTTATAGATTATATATTCATTAAAGAATATTTCTGGAGAATTGGGTAGGCACGGTGCTTTGCTAGAAGCCAACCATGTCTTGTAAATCGGGAAAAACGTGGTACGGGGTACGCACATATTCGGATAGTCCGATAACCAGATTTACTGCCAATATATCCAGAGATCTCATGGGTCGCTTCCCGAAGATTCACCAATGACGTATGACTCGAGCATAATTAATCTGGGATTAATTAGAAGAGACTGAAAATTAATCTAGGATTAATTATGGCGAGAATTTATCTGGGATAAAATTCGATTAGAAGAGAGAGAACGATTAATTTGGAATTAATCGAATAAAATAATATATTCGATATATTAAATGAAATTGGATTTCAAAGTGGAATTAAAATTGGATTTTAATTCGGGCAAACGAATTAATTCGCGAGCGACTTTCGTAATAATTTTGCGAGGCATTATTATTTAATTAAATTTGATTTAATTAAGTCGCAACGGAAAATTCGTTAATTCGAAATTAATGAACTCGAGCCCGAGCGATGTTGCGCGTTGAGATTGTTCGACGTAAATTCAGAATTTACAAGTGGTGGGACCCACTTGACTTACCTCACAAGTTTGATATGTGTTGGAAGTTATTTTAGCTTGAGTGTAAAACTTGCTTTGCTTGTTTTTTACTCAACACAATCTCAACACACTTTGTATTTGTTTATTCATTTTTTGAATGACTAATACCAAATCTTGGATTTGGTATATCATGTTTTTGATTTTAGAAGTCAAACAGATAACATAAAAAAAAATTGCAACATCTCTCTCTCTCAACCACCAAAGCCGAGAGCCTCTCTTCTCCCCTTAGAAATTTTGTTTAGCACATCAATGGAGTCTACAAAGGTGTTAGGAAAACTATCCCATTGATTTTGGAATTCAAAGATTCAAGCTTGGAGCTAAACCATTCATACAAAGAGGAGCTTGGAGCACTACACAAAGGAGCAAAATTTTGTTATCTACACATCCACTCAACCGAGCATTGTAAGTATTTTCCGCTACTTTACTTTGCGTATTCACATATCTTTTATGCTTAATGATCTTGGATTTGTTCTTAGAGAACCCAACAATGGTATCAGAGCCAAAATTAAGCATGAAATTGATTAGAGTTTATATACTTGAATTTGGGTAATTTTGCTTGGAGCATGATTTTGTCAAATTGAGTGTTTAGTTATGTTTGGATTATGATAACTTACAGTTATGCATAATTAATTTGGATAAAAATTGATTAGAAATTTTTCCCTATTTCCTTATGATGGTCGAACCTATAAGAACCCTTATAGCTCATGGTGATTTTTATTTTAGGCCATTAGATGTGTTTAAAATGCTTGGATATATTGGTTTGTGATTTAATTGGATTGAAATCAAAATTGATATAAAAATCCCTTGATTGTCGTGAGCTAAAGAGCATGTTAATGAATTTATTTTGCTTTAATTATGTTGGACATGAAATGATAATGATAAAGCATGATTAATTATGTAAATTGGTATTTTGGAAATGTTAATTTGAATAATTAATTATGGCTATACACTTTAATTAAATAAATTGTGATATTTGGAATATTAGAATTTAACTAATTAAGCTTAATTTGGAATTGGTATAAAATTGTTGTATTTGGGCCTAATGGGCTTGGTTGGGCCAAGTTGGTTTAGGACAATTGGATTGGATCCAAATTGGGCCTAAAACCATACCATTAAGTCCAAATATAATAAATGGGCCTTTAAATATTTAATTGGGCCTAATGGGCCGAAATTAATTTTTATGGAAAATATGGTGATTCCTTAATTGACCCATGTTAGCCAAAGCCCATGCCTTATGAATTAATTAAAAGCCCATTAGACTTTAATTAAATTCACATTGGATGTTAATTGGGCCTTTGAGACCCATTAAGATTATATTATGAATCTAAGTCTAAAAGGCACATTAATAAAGTGTAATTATTTAATTTGGAATTAAATATGAATTAGTATTGAATACAAATTAAATCGGATTTAAAATTATAGTTCGATATAATTCAAGAATACACACTTTGAGTACTTATTCTTAAACGAGTTGGACTCGCGCAAATCAAATCGTTGTTTGAACATTGGATGATCACTTAATTCAAAGATTAATTAATTGGATTAGATTGATTGAATAACATGCTTTATGTGAATACATGGATGTATTGTATGAATAATGTATATCAGATGGATATTAGATGGGTGAGGGCAATTTTGGAAATTGTTGTAATAAATTTAGAATTTATTAAATTGGACCTGCGTGTCCAGCCTTTATCTCTTGACTCTTTGTAATTCTCTTCTCACCTATTCCCCTCAATTTTAATGAGGTTTCTTTAGAAGTATTATGTAATTGGGTAGAAGTTAAAATAGTGCTAGCCGGGGAGAGGAAATAGAGAGATTTGTTCTAGGAATAATTGTTCAATATCCATCCGCATATCATTATTAATTTATTCACGCCTTATTATGCTTTTAGAATGCATGTTTAAGGGTGTATGATGAGACCTAATTAAAGATAATAAATTAGTTTCCAAATCACGACAAAAACCCTCATTTTATATTAAACGTTTTTCCTTCCATTGAGTGATTCTCTCTCAAGATCCAAGATTGGCATTGGTTTGTTGGCCAAAGTCAAGACCTTTATCCATCGCGGATATGTTTGAATCATGAAAGCTTTGTTCCATATCGTACGTCTTGGGCAAGTTGTGATTTGTTGGCCAAAGTCAAGGTCACTTCTTGTTCATCGACCTCGATTATGAAACTTACCCACTATCAATGGGTCACGCTTAACTGGTTTCATTAAGCTTGTTGAGCCAAAGCCAATGCTTAGTTGATACAAAGGAAAAATGTTAGGCAATATATCAGATATATTGGCATATATTGGATATATGTTTCGGACTTGGAGGTCCACCTACTGGATCTAGGAATTGGATGTGATCTAATTGATCCAAGAGATCTACCTAGTTAAGTTTCATACAACTTGTTGGCCAAAGTCAAGGTTGTGTATTATTTAACGGGATCATACCCCACTAGGAAACTAGGTTTCCCGAATACTCCATAGAGGGTTAGAGGCTTGCCGAAAAATAGTGGGAGGCAAGTATTAAATTTGCAATTTCGTTTAGATACTTGCCAATACTAGCTCATTTCATTTTTCGTCATTAATTATTTTTGAATATATTAGTTGGACTAATATTCAATTGTTATTTTAATTAAACAGTTGGACTGTATTCAAACTACTTCATTTATAGTTGATTATATAATTGGATTATAGTAATCAATATATTTGAATTTAACCAATCAAATTATAGTTAATTATACAGTTAGACTATAGTAATCATTACATTAGATTGTACCCGAAATCGTTGATTGGATATTTGAACTATAGCAATCAAGATAACTTAAAAGATTGGCGTAAAAGGACATAATCCTAGGTGAAAAATATCTTTTACGGCTATAATTTTCATATTGGGAAATGAATCTCAGGATAGTCCTTGGAGATGAGAAGTTAATCTATTTGATAGAGCGACCTCTCGAGCCTAAGCCCGGAGTTGAGCAAATAGTAGAGCATGAGCTTTGGAAGACTCATCGTGATGAAAACTTTAGTGCTCAATCCTTTATGCTTGCCGCAAAGACTCCTTAATTTCTTCGTCAGAACTAAGGATTAGATCCTTATAGTATGATATTGAAATTGAAGGATCTTCATAGATCTATTCTTAGATCTTAGAAGTACTAAATGCAAAAGAAAAATCTTGGGGAGTTAATGGCTATGCTCAAGGAGACAGAGCCAGAGCTTGCAAAAGGGCAATAAACGCAAGGCGCATCCTATCTCTGCATCCCAGAAGGTCTAGGCTTGGCCGAAGACTTCTAAGGATGTGAAAAGGGGCAAAGACAATATCGTCACAGTCTTTTGGGAAGATAAATGACATATCCCAAGATGTCTGCTTAAACAATGGCAAACGGGGTCACTGGAAGCGTGACTACCGTATGGACAAGGCATACATGAAGGAAGTGAAGACGGACAAGGGTCCGGATTCAGGTATGTTTGTTATAAACATGTCCACTGCTGGTTTTAAAATTGATTTTTATATACTGGATGTGGTACATAAATATATATACTGATGTGCGGGATCTGTTGATTAGCAGGAGACTGGCTTCAGTTGAGATCGACTTATGAGTCGGAAACGGGACGAGAGTCGCTATTTTGGCCATAGATACCTAAGTTTTGGAACTACCCTTTGGGCATGTACTTAAATCAGGAAACTGTTATAATGTATCTAGTTTGACTATGAACATTATCTCTGTATCTAGTTTAACCCGTTGCGGGTATACCTTTATGTTCATGAACACTAAGTGTTTTGTTTATAAAGATGATATTGAGATAAGCACATTAGATGTGAATAACAGAATTTATATTTAGAATATAAATGAATCTCAAACATATAATATGACAAATAAAAGCTCAAACTGAATAAATCTGTTGAGACTTAAAAGTGGAATTGTTGTCTTGGACACATTAACAAGATTCGTATATCCACACTTTCGAAGAGTGGATACTAGGACGAATTTGATTCTAATTCAAATGATGTCTTTGAATCTAGTTTATTAGGCAAAGTACCTAGAACAACTCTTACTAGGTAAAAGTGCACGGGCCACCGAGCTGTTAGCCCTCGTTGATGTGACGTATGTGGGCCCATGTCTAGCTAGGCTAGAGGTGGTTATGTGTACTTCGTAACCTTTACGGATGTGGCATCGCGTTATGGTTATGTGTATCTTATGAAGCACAAGTCAGAAACTTTTGATAAATTCAAAGAGTTTTGACACGAAGTAGAAAAACAGACTGATAAAAGTATTAAAAACATTATGGTTAGACCATAGTGTAAAATACTTAAACATATGAGTTTCAAGATTACTTGAAAGAGTATGGTATTCTTTCACAGTGGACTCCTCTCGAGACACCTCAATTTGACGGTGTGTCCGAACAGAGAAACTGAACTTTGTTGGACATGGTAAGGTTAATGATGAGTCGCTCTGAGCTACCAATTTCTTTCTGAGGATACACATTGAACAGTGCAATACTTATTTTGAATAAGGTTCCATGAAAATCTTTTAGATATACTTCATATTAGATATGAACAGGAAAGAAACTAGGTTTTCTCAATCCTGAAGATTTGGGAATACTGGGCATATGTTTGGATGATCCCAAATTAGAACCCAAATCGGATAAGTGCTTAATTTGTGGGTTGTCCTAGGGAAACCAAAGTATAGTACTTATACAACTCATAAGAGAACAATGTAATTGTTGCTCTCCATGTAGTTTTCCTTAGAGAAATACCAAAATGCAGTGGTAAGTGGGAGGAAAGTAGAACTCAATGAAAATCAGAGTAATACTGTTCCAGGCACCGAGTCCTCACAGAACATCAATATTTCATCATGGATGAAACTATACCAATAATCTTCGAATACACAAGAACCACGTAGGTCGGAGAGAGTCAGTAAAAAACCTGGGAGGTATGGGTTTCTGATCTCACCTCATGAAGATATCAATCTGATTGAGGAAGATGAACCGGCTACGTATGAGAAAGTGATACAAGGTATCAACTTCATTTATGGAAAAGTACCATGAAGTCCGAAATGGATTCCATGTATACCAACCAAGTTTGGACACTGGTTGATGTACTAGAAGGCATTGTGCCTGTTGGTACTAAATGAGTCTTCAAGGAAGACATACATGGATGGCAACATACAAATGTGCATAGCTAGGCTTGTACAGAAAGGGTATCGTCAACGACATAGTGTCGGATACGACGAAACCTTTTATCTATTGCCATGATTAAATTCATTTGGATAAAGCTTGCTAATGCTGCATATTTCACTTATAAAATATGGCATATGGACGTCAAAACCGCTTTCCTTAACGGAAACCTTTTGGAGGATGTTTACAACATCCTGACGGTTTTACCGTACCGAAACATGCAAACAAAGTTTACAAGTTAAATCGATCCATTTATGGATTAAAGCAAGCATTGTGTTCTTGGAATTAACGTTTCGATGAGATCATAATGGTATATGATTTCATTCAAAACGAATATGATTCTTGTGTATATAAGAAGGTTAGTGGGAGCGCACTGACAATAAATATCCTATAACTTGATGATGTATTGCTTCTTAGCAATAACATTCCTATAATATAATCGGTGAAAGCTTAGCTTTTATTAAAATTCTCCATAGAATACTGGGAGAAGCAGGATTTATTCTAGGAATAAAGATCTACTGGGATAGATCTAGAAAGCTGCTAACAACCCTCCCAGAGTTCGTACGTTTTTGAAATTTATGTGACCTGATGTCTCATATGCTTTGAGCATATGTAGACGCTATAAGGCCAATCCAGGTGATGGTCACTGGATTGATGTAAGGAACATCCTTGAGTATCTTAGACGAACTAATGATGCTTTCTTAATTTATGGAGAATGAGAACTTGAGGTAACTAGGTTCACCGTTGCAAGTTTCCAAACCGATAAAGACGACTTTAAGTCACAATAAGGGTACATATTTAGTTTGAATAACGGAATAGTGAGCTGGAATTCTTCCAAGCAAGATACTGTTGCCGAATAAATAACAAAAGTGGAATATTACTGTAGTAGAGGCAGCAAAAGAAGTATTTTTGGATCTATAAAATTCCTAATTAGATTAGGAGTAGTTCTGTTAGCAGCTGAGCTAGGCTACAACACAGGCTAAAGAATCACAGTCCCATCAACGATCCAAGTATGTACTTCAACCATTTCATCTGATTCATAAGATCATACATCGTGGCGATGTGATGATCGAATAAATCACATCAGATGATAACCTTGCATATCCGCTGACGAAAGCTGTTTCTCAGCAGAAGTTTGAGCGACCCGTACATAGTTCAGGTGTAGGACACTTGAGTCATTGGCTATAGGCCAAGTGGGAGATTGTTGGACAATTATGGCCCATAGCATCACTATTTGTACAGAACATGGTATTGTTGTACAAATAAACTATGTGACAAAGGAAATTACTCTTTTATCATTTGTAATTGAATTACAGAGATATATAAATGAAAAAGTCCATATGATTAGTTCCAGATTAATAAGATATGAGACAATATTAATCCACGTAATGTTTAATCATTAAATATCCCTAGTCGTAGTATTATCGAGACTGGACATCGATAATGTAGAATAGACTAGTATTACACTTGTGCGTGTTATGGAAGCGTAACGACATAGTTCTCGTATATTTGGGTATTGGATACTGATGCAAGTGTAATAGAAGGTTCTGTTTACTGATGATAAGGAAACAGCTTCGCTCTGGATAGACCCCTCAGAATCACATTGGTAATATGACTATGTGTCTATGGGAATCCGAATCAGGGTAGGTGTATTTGGTCTTAACCTGAGACTTGCATCGTTAATACTTGCGACAATCAGTATACTTTGGTTTTGGTCGTCCGAGGCTTCAACAAGTTCTGTGTACGCCTCTTCTGGGTATACTGAGAATCATAGTGTATTGGGTGTGATATCAAGATGGAAGTATCACTCCAGTCATATGGAGATGATGATCACACAGGATACGGAACTAGTACTCTTAAGTACTGCAGTCATCGAGATAATATGACTAGGTCATGATTATCCAATTATAGAGACTAGTTACCAGAGATCTGATATATGCTTCGTACGGGGCAAACACAATTCTGGCCTCAGGCCTAGCATGTGACATCCGATACTAGATCGTTATACGCAATACTTAGTATACTACGCCTGTTATAGATTATATATTCCTTAAAGAATATTTCTAGAGAATTGGGTAGGCACAATGCTTTGCTAGAAGCCAACTATGTCTTGTAAATTGGTAAAAATGTGGTACGGGGTACGCACGTATTCGGATAGTCTGATAACCGGATTTACTGCCAATATATCCAGAGATCTCATGGGTCGCTTCCCGAAGATTCATCAATGACGTATGACTCGAGCATAATTAATCTGGGATTAATTAGAAGAGAGTGAAAATTAATATAGGATTAATTATGGCGAGAATTTATCTGGGATAAAATTCGATTAGAAGAGAGAGAACGATTAATTTGGAAATAATCGAATAAAATAATATATTCGATATATTAAATGAAATTGGATGTCAAAGCGGAATTAAAATTGGATTTTAATTCGGGCAAACAAATTAATTTAGAATTAATTCGCGAGCGACTTTCTTAATAATTTTGCGAGGCATTATTATTTAATTAAATTTGATTTAATTAAGTCGCAACGGAAAATTCGTTAATTCGGAATTAACGAACCCGAGGCCGAGTGAAGTTGCGCGTTGAGATTGTTCGACGTAAATTCGGAATTTACAAGTGGTGGGACCCACTTGACTTACATCACAAGTTTGACATTTGATGGAAGTTGTTTTAGCTTGAGTGTAAACCTTGCATTGCTTGTTTTTTACTCAACACAATCTCAACACACTTTGTATTTGTTTATTCATTTTTTGAATGACTAATACCAAATCTTGGATTTGGTATATCATGTTTTTGATTTTAGAAGTCAAACAGATAACATAAAAAAAAATTGCAACATCCCTCTCTCTCAACCACCAAAGCCGAGAGCCTCTCTTCTCCCCTTAGAAATTTTGTTTCAAAATTTCTTCTTGCTAGCACATCAATGGAGTCTACAAAGGTGTTAGGGAAACTATCACATTGAGTTTGGAATTCAAAGATTCAAGCTTGGAGCTAAACCATTCATACAAAGAGGAGCTTGGAGCACTACACAAAGGAGCCAAAATTTGTATCTACACATCCACTCAACCGAGCACTTGTAAGTATTTTCCACTACTTTACTTTGCGTATTCACACATCTTTTATGCTTAATGATCTTGGATTTGTTCTTAGAGAACTCAACAATGGTATCAGAGCCAAAATTAAGCATGAAATTGATTAGGGTTTATATACTTGAATTTGGGTAATTTTGCTTGGAGCATGATTTTGTCAAATTGAATGTTTGGTTATGTTTGGATTATGATAACTTAAAGTTATGCATGATTAATTTGGATAAAAATTGAATAGAAATTTTTTCTCTATTTCCTTATGATGGCCGAACCTATAGGAACCCTTATAGCTTATGGTGATTTTGATTTTATTCCATTGGATGTGTTTAAAATGCTTGGATATATTGGTTTGTGATTTAATTGGATTGAAATCAAAATTGATATAAAAATCCCATGATTGTCGTGAGCTAAAGAGCATGTTAATGAATTGATTCTGCTTCAATTTGTTGGACATGAATTGATAATGATAAAGCATGATTAATTATGTAAATTGTATTTTGGAAATGTTAATTTGAATAATTAATTATGCTATACACTTTAATTAAATAAATTGTGATATTTGGAATATTAGAATTTATTAATTAGGCTTAATTTGGAATTGGGCAAAAATTATTGTATTTGGGCCTAGGGCTTGGTTGGGCCAAGTTGGTTTAGGACAATTGGAATGGATCCAAATTGGGCCTAAAACCATACCATTAAGTCCAAATATAATAAATGGGCCTTTAAAATTTTAATTGGGCCTAATTGGCCGAAATTAATTTTATGGCAAATAGGGTGATTCCTTAATTGGGTCTTGGCATTTGGGTTTGACCCATTTTAGCCAAAGCCCATGCCTTATGAATTAATTAAAAGCTCATTGAACTTTAATTAAATTCACATTGGATGTTAATTGGGCCTTTGAGACCCATTAAGATTGGATTTTGAATCTATGTCTAAAAGGCACATTAATAAAGTGTAATTATTTAATTTGGAATTAAATATGAATTAGTAATGAATACAAATTAAATCGGATTTAAAATTATAGTTCGATATAATTCAAGAATACACACTTTGAGTACTTATTCTTAAACGAGCTGGACTCGCGCAAATCAAATCGTTGTTTGAACATTGGATGATCACTTAATTCAAAGATTATTTAATTGGATTAGATTGATTGAATAACATGCTTTGTGTGAATACATGGATGTATTGTATGAATAATGTATATCAGATGAATATTAGATGGGTGAGGGCAATTTTGGAAATTGTTGTAATAAATTAGAATTTATTAAATTAGACCTCGTGCCCAGCCTTTATCTCTTGACTCTTTGTAATTCTCTTCTCACCTATTCCCCTCAATGTTAATGAGGTTTCTTTAGAAGTATTATGAAATGGGTAGAAGTTAGAATAGTGTAGCCGAGGGGGGAGAGGAAATGGAGCGATTTGTTCTAGGAATAATTGTTCAATATCCATCCGCATATCATTATTAATTTTAATCGCGCCTTATTATGCTTTTAGAATGCATGTTTAAGGGTGTATGATGAGACCTAATTATAGATAATAAATTGGTTGCCAAATCGCGACAAAAACCCTCATTTTAGATTAAGCGTTTTTCCTTCCATTGAGTGATTCTCTTTCAAGATCCAAGATTGACATTGGTTTGTTGGCCAAAGTCAAGACCTTTGTCCATTGCAGATGTGTTTGAGTCATGAAGGCTTTGTTCCATATCGTACGTGTAGGCAATGCATTTTTGCATATAAATCCCGATGATGAGTCTCATTTGGAGGCAATACCTTTTAAGTCGCGGAAGCCACGGGAAACGGACGTCGGAAGGGAAAAGATGGAAACCAATACTTTGTCGAATTTGACTCGCTTGTTTAGCTTCAGGCTCGCTGGTGGACCTCCGTTTTAAAGCACCTTTAGCCTAAAAAACCTGCAAACACTTAACATTGGCCCAAAACCCCACATCCAAGCCCATCTCACCCAAGCCCAGCCCAAAATAATTAAAACCCTTAAAATACATGTCACAAATTAAATAAAATTAAATTAAAGTTAACTAATTAAAATCCAACACAAATTAAATTCCAATTTAATTTAAATTAAAATAAATATTTAATTAAAATCTAATAGCAAAATTAAAATAAATCACTTCATAATTTAATAAATCACTCACTAATTTAAAATATTACTCACCTAATTAACAAATTAAATGCCTAATTAAAATCAATCCTAATCAATTAAATATATTGTATTCCTAATCTAAACCAATCAAATATTCAACCTTCCTAATTCACCAAAATTTGTCCCCCAATCAAATATATATTTTCCTTTTGTGACACTAATTAGATATTACAAATCCCTATCCATGCAAACCCTAATGGACAACTATAAAACACACACTAATTGCAACCCTAATGGACACTCTCTAAGACACGACACAAACAAAAACAAAGTAAAAAACCTCAGCCAAGCAACAACTCTTCACAGCCTTCAACGTCACAAACTGCCACGATCCCACATCCCCTAGCCACTACTCTCCATAAGCCAACAACCCTTAAGCACAAACTGACCAAGCCATCTTCAAAGCCTTCACTCCACTCTCAAAGCCACGCACCTGAACCAGCCTCACATTCACCAGCCCTTCAGTGCATAAAGCCACACAAAGCCAACTAGCCACGACTTCAACCAAAATGCTAAATAAAATAGCCCATTATTGACCAATAAATATAGCAAGCAACGTGAGCAAACAGTGAGTACTAAACCAGCGTAACACAGTCCCAAAATATAGCCAAAATAGTGACCCAAACCAGTCCAGAAATCACCCCAAAACTGCAGTAAAAAACATCAGAAAATAGTGAAGAAACGGTAGCGAAACAGCAGCAAAACGGAGGTCAAAACAGTAGCTTGAGCAGCGAAACAGCAAGGTAAAACGCAAACCAGTGAACCAGAAAAATTGCGGTGTGATAGCCCTTCCGACGGTTGTGAAACGCGAGTCCGAAAGTCGACATAAAAGGTTAGACCTGAAGGTATTTTTCACATTCGTTTTCTGTTTTATTTTCATTATTTATTGAGTATTGTTCGCATGATTGTTATGTGGAAATGCATGTTGTGGCCCTTGAGTAGATAAATATGCATGTATTATGAAATATTGTATGCTGTGGCTTTGGAATAAAATGAAAGATGTGTCAACTCTCGAGGTATATCGGATGGAAGCCCGGACATAAATTCTGTAGCTGATTCCGAATGGATGGTAATGCGGTCTGTACTTGGGATACAATTCCACGTACCACTTGAAAAGTGCTCACATGTGTGTTTGTGTCCATATTAGTTATCTTCTTTTGCACCACATCATAGCATGCTTACTTTAATGCCTAATTGCATCCTTAAGTGTCTTTTTGCATTATATACTTAGTTGACTCTTTTATTTGTGCATGGACATGTAATGGCTATTTGTTTATGATATGTCAATGAAATCACATGTTCGCCATTATTGATTCGCCTTTATGTGTGCTTGTGTGGTTAGTGTGTGCTTGTGTTTCCATGAATAAAATATGCCAATGAAGTTGCGCATATGGATTTAGAAGCATGATACTCTTGGAAATAAGTGTTACTTAAGCTTGATTAAATTATTACACAAATCCTTTCATTACAAGTGACATAAGTAAGAGACCATTCCGAACCCAACGGCTTGAGGTCTTCCCTTGCGAGGGGTGAGTGCGGCCTTAAATCTCATTTTCCCGGTTCACACCGGGTGGCGACTCCATTATTCTCCGGTTTAGTCCCCCGTGGCTACTCCGTACTCCCGACTAGGCCGCGAGCCTAGGACATCATGCGTCGCCCAGTTTCTGTGTCCCACAGTCTGGGGACTCCACTGGGGATAGAGAATCGGCCCCGAAATATTGTCTTGTAATGTTTGGATTTATGTTCTAATTGACCGTGTCTATAGTGGATAAAATGGGGGTTTAATCAAAGGCATTTTGAGGCTAGGTAATGGTTTGGTGTCTTCCTTCACTCACTACCTTTCTAGAAGGAAAAGCTGTGAAGGCACCTAGATAGCCATCTACTCGTAGCTTATTGTGATCGACTAATTTGGAGGACTCGTTGTTTATTCCTGACACCAAGCGATAAGAGCCTAAGAGGCTTGGGTATTTAAGTGAGCCTCGCTCCACCCTCCCTCTAGGGAATCTACAACGGGAAGTCCATTTGACAGTCGGTCACGCACCATAGCTCACTGGCACGTACCTTAGTGTATAAAAAAGGGTGCGCTCACTTGGCCGCTCGAACCCTTGATTGGGGAGACCTAGTTGTGGGCCATCATCGCCGGTGAGAGCCTTTGTCTACACTCTTGCGAACCCACCCATAGACCGGGGTTGTATGGTTAAAGTAACAATTATTTCCTTGAGTATGTGCTTGTGGACCATCCTCATTTGGATGCAGTTGGACTATTGTCAAAAATGCGAACTTGCTGGGCCATTTAAACTGGGGCGAGTTCGTACCTTATGACCATTAGGCCCAAAGCTTTTGAAATGTTGATGGACCATTCTGTAGAAATCATTGTTTTATGTTTGCATTATCTTTCTTTTATGCTTGTGTTTGAGAACATAATCGTTTGGATCCATTTGGACCATTTGTCATGGGATATGGGCTTGTTGGGCCATTTAAACTGGGACAAGAACGTATTTTATGACGATTGGGCCAAAGTCTTCTAAGTGATTGATGGGCCACTTTGTGCTTGTGTTCAGAACATTACCATTTGGATTTAGTTGGGCTCCTTGCCATGAGATATGAACTCGTTGGGCCATTTAAACTGGGAGGAGTTCACTCCTATGACAGTTAGCCCAAAAGCTTCTAAAATGATAACGGGCCGATTTTTTTGAAAATTTTAGTTGATTTAGTATGTTATATATGTTACATGCATCTCATGCACCCCATGCATACATACATTATGCTAACCCTTGTGTTCTGAAAGCCATCATAGATTCCCGTTGGGTTAGGGAAAAGGGAAGACTCACCAAAAGACCAGTAACAGATATGAGTACATCCGATAATAAGGTATCCCTGATAGATCAGTTGGAAAATGGTTTCGCCAAGATTACCGAACAGTTGCAAGCCTTGACCACTGCCATGGCAAATATGGCTGTACCCCATGCTGTGGGAGATTCTGAGAATGTGAGGCGCGAGGAGCCTCCGAATGGGTTGGGGGATGATATCCCCACTTTTGATGATGACATGGCAGAGTATGCAACAGGCAGAGTGATTGGGTCTCAGGCAGAATTTCAGAAGCTTTGGGATCAGGTTGAAACAGTTACCCGCAAAATGAGGGGTAAACATGAAGAGTTGTTAGATTATGAGGCAATGACCTTCAGAGAACAGCTGCCAGCTCAGTTTAAAATGCCCAACATGGCCAAGTTTAATGGGAATGGAGACCCGAGAGTCCATCTGCAGCAATATGTCTCAGTCATGAGTTCAGTGGGCCTATCACAATGCCAAGTCCAAAAGATGTTTGTGATGTCACTCGAGGGGGCACCTGTGGTTTGGTATCATAGCCTTGAGAAGAAGGTTAAGGAAGATTGGAGGGAACTAGCTGATGATTTTCTGAAGCAGTATATTACAGACTTAGAGATTGACTTGTCACTCCGTGATTTGGAGAACACTAAGCAGAAGCCAGAGGAAAGTTTCAAAGAGTATGTGGATCGCTGGAGAAGCCAGCTTTTGAAAATGCAGACTCGGCCTTCAGAGAAGACCAAATTAAAATAATCATCAAGGGCACCAAGCCCTCTATTTATGGTAAGCTGAGGAGGATGACTTTGATGATTTCTGATTTTCGACAGTTGAGGGAAACTGTCATGGATATTGAGGAAGAAGATGCTGAAAATAGAAAGTTTTATGGCCAGAATAAAAGAACTTTTGGGGGGCTTTCTGAGACCAAGCCCGCTACTGCTGAGGTCGTTACCGTCAGAAACAGGCAATTCTCCAACCTTGGTAGACCTTTGTCAAGGGTGTTTGAAAAGTTACAGGGACAAGGACTCTTGAAACCATTAGAAGGCAAACAACTTCTACACCCCCCACCGCCACACATAAATATGAACCTTTATTGTCACTTCCACCAGCTACATGGCCATGACACCGACAACTGCACCCGCCTCCGGCATGAAATTCAAGATCTCATAGATTCCCATAAAATACCCAACCCATGAAAAGAACAACCCAACACACACAGAAACCCTCTACCAAACTACCACTCCGTTCCACCACCAAGCTTCTTACATGGATGACAGCGAAGAACCATAGGCCAAGGAAGAAGGCAGTGCTGCGGATAATGGAGCTGTTCCTTCTAGTCTATTTGATCCTGTATTTTTAATAAAGACATTGATTTAGTCTACCTGTTCGAACCGTTTTCTTAAATGATAATAAAGATGTTCATTTCGCTGAATCTCTTCTGCAACATGAGTATATTTGAGAAAAGTATTCAACCTTGGTACTATGGAATCCAGTGATGAACACGGGGAACCCTCGAAATAAGCAAACAGAAAAGATAAGATAGACATTCAGAAATTGGGAAATAGAGGCAGTGAAAATATCAGACTTGGAAGGGAATTAGTTCACCGAGCCGATCAACGTAGACAGATTGAAACAGTAGCTTGCCTGAGGAAAAGAAGACTGAGCAGTCGCCAAGAGAATTGGCAGAAGACCTAACCCAACTGGATATAAAATTCACTCATACATGCATGCATACACGTAACATATTTTGCATTCTTTTTTGTGTTTGTTTTTTTTTTTCTGTATTCACAGGTTTCAAAGAAGAAAAAGAGAAAGCAACAAAGACAAACCAACTAGAATCAGCAACATATGAGTATTAGTTTCGGGGATGAGTCCCGGGGTTGAGGCCAATATCAGTTTCAGTCTTGGGGATGAGTCCCAGGGGCGAGGCCCACATCAGTATCTGCTGGGGGCGAGACCCATATCAGTATCAGTTGAGGGTGAGGCCCATATCAGTACCAGTTGGGGGCGAGGCCCATATCAGTATCAGTCTGGGGGCGAGGCCCATATCAGTATCAGTTGGGGGTGAGGCCCACATCTCCATCATTTTGGGGTTGAGGCCCATATCATTTTCAGTCTCGGGGATAAGTCCCAGGGGCGAGGCCCATATCAGTATCAGTGTGGGACGAGGCCCACATCATTCTGGGGGGCGGGGCCCACATCAGCATCACTCTGGGAGCAAGGTCCACATCATCATCAGAATCTGTCTTGCCGGATATGGCACTCTGGGGGTAAGGCCCACATCAGCATCAGTATCAGTTTAGCTGAGAATGTCACTCCAAGAATGGGAACACAGTTCAAGAATGAACAAGCCGGGAATGGCACTCCAAGAATGGAAACATAGTTCGAGAATGAACAAGCCGGGAATGACACTCCAAGAATGGAAACACAGTTCGAGAATGAACAAGCCGGGAATGGCACTCCAAGAATGGAAACAAAGTTCCAGAATGAACAAGCCGGGAATGACACTCCAAGAATGGAAACACAGTTCGAGAATGAACAAGCCGGGAATGACACTCCAAGAATGGAAACACAGTTCGAGAATGAACAAGCCAGGAATGACACTCCAAGAATGGAAACACAGTTCGAGAATGAACAAGCCGGGAATGGCACTCCAAGAATGGAAGCACAGTTCGAGAATTAACAAGCCGGGAATGGCACTCCGAGATTGGAAACCCAGTTCGAGAATGAACAAGTCGGGAATGACACTCAAAGAATGGAAGCACAGTTCAGGAATGATCAAGCCGGGAATGGCACTCCAAGAATGGAAGCACAGTTTGGGAATAAACAAGTCGGGAATGGCACTCTAAGAATGGAAACACAGTTAAGGAATGAACAAGCCGAGAATGGCACTCCAAGAATGGAGCAAGGTTCGGGAATGGACCGCATCACAGTAATGGTTCGGGAATGGACAAGTCGGGAATGGCACTCCAAGAATGGAGCAAGGTTCGGGAATGGACCGCATCACAGTAACGGTTCGAGAATGGACCACCTCTCATCGAAACGGTCCGAGAATGGACCACCTATCCTCAAATTGGTTCGAGAATGGACCACCTCACAACAAAATGAACTCAACACAACAAGCAAACCAAGTGGCATCTGGCGAGCCAGGTAAGTAAAAATGCATTGCATAACTTTGATAGGATTGTTCAAAGTCACACACTGCACAAGTCCCATCAAAGTGGGGGCGACTGTAGGCATTGCATTTTTGCATATAAATCCCGATGATGAGTCTCATTTGGAGGCACTACCTTTTAAGTCGCGGAAGCCGCGGGAAACGGACGTCGGAAGGGAAAAGATGGAAATCAATACTTTGTCGAATTTGACTCGCTTGTTTAGCTTCAGGCTCGCTGGTGGACCTCCGTTTTAAAGCACCTTTAGCCTAAAAAACCCGCAAACACTAACCTTGGCCCAAAACCCCACATCCAAGCCCATCTCACCCAAGCCCAACCCAAAATAATTAAAACCCTTAAAATACATGTCACAAATTAAATAAAATTAAATTAAAGTTAACTAATTAAAATCCAACACAAATTAAATTCCAATTTAATTTAAATTAAAATAAATATTTAATTAAAATCTAATACCAAAATTAAAATAAATCACTTCATAATTTAATAAATCACTCACCAATTTAAAATATTTACTCACCTAATTAACAAATTAAATGCCTAATTAAAATCAATCCTAATCAATTAATATATTGTATTCCTAATCTAAACCAATCAAATATTCAACCTTCCTAATTCACCAAAATTTGTCCCCCAATCAAATATATATTTTCCTTTTGTGACACTAATTAGATATTACAAATCCCTATCCATGCAAACCCTAATGGACAACTATAAAACACACACTAATTGCAACCCTAATGGACACTCTCTAAGACACGGCATAAACAAAAACAAAGCAAAAAACCTCAGCCAAGCAACAACTCTTCACAGCCTTCAACGTCACAAACTGCCACGATCCCACATCCCCTAGCCACTACTCTCCATAAGTCAACAGCCCTTAAGCACAAACTGACCAAGCCATCTTCAAAGCCTTCACTCCACTCTCAAAGCCACGCACCTGAACCAGCCTCACATTCACCAGCCCTTCAGTGCATAAAGCCACACAAAGCCAACTAGCCACGACTTCAACCAAAATGCTAAATAAAATAGCCCCCTATTGACCAATAAATATAGCAAGCAACGTGAGCAAACAGTGAGTACTAAACCAGCGTAACACAGTCCCAAAATATAGCCAAATATGGACCCAAACCAGTCCAGAAATCACCCCAAAACTGCAGTAAAAAACATCAGAAAATAGTGAAGAAACGGTAGCGAAACAGCAGCAAAACGGAGGTCAAAACAGTAGCTTGAGCAGCGAAACAGCAAGGTAAAATGCAAACCAGTGAACCAGAAAAGTTGCGGTGTGATAGCCCTTCCGATGGCTGGGAAACGCGAGTCCGAAAGTCGACATAAAAGGTTAGACCTGAGAGTATTTTTCACATTCGTTTTCTGTTTTATTTTCATTATTTATTGAGTATTGTTCGCATGATTGTTATGTGGAAATGCATGTTGTGGCCCTTGAGTAGATAAATATGCATGTATTATGAAATATTGTATGTTGTGGCTTTGGAATAAAATGAAAGATGTGTCAACTCTCGAGGTATATCGGATGGAAACCCGAACATAAATTCTGTAGCCGATTACGAATGGACGGTAATGCGGTCTGTACTTGGGATACAATTCCACGTACCACTTGAAAAGTGCTCACATGTGTGTTTGTGTCCATATTAGTTATCTTCTTTTGTACCACGTCATAGACTGCTTACTTTAATGCCTAATTGCATCCTTAAGTGTCTTTTTGCATTATATACTTAGTTGACTCTTTTATTTGTGCATGGACATGTCATGGCTATTTGTTTATGATATGTCTATGAAATCACATGTTCGCCATTATTTGATTCGCCTTTATGTGTGATCTGTACTCGCGGTATATCGGATGGAAACCCAGACATAAATTTCATAGCCGATTCCGAATGGACGGTAGTATGATCTGTACTCGGGATACAACTCCACGTACCGCTTGAGTAAACGACACCTTCTTTTGTTTCATGTTGCTTTGATTTATTTATTTTTCGTCATTTGAATTCTGCATGTTAATTGTTTATGCATGATGCGATCGAGCGCATGGGCTTAGTAAGTCGGATTAAAGGTCCCCTATTTGGAGGGGTTAAATTCCTTTACCGCGATGCTTTGCCGCGCCGGTTGATGTGTGTTCGGTTGGATGTAAGATATGTTCAATCGGGTATACTAAGTTTGATATGATTGTCTTTATTTTTGTATGCATGATGCGATCGAGCACATGGGCTTAGTAAGTCGGATTAAAGGTTCCCTATATGGAGGGGTTAAAATCCTTTACCACGATGCTTTGCCGCGTTGGTTGATATATACTCGGTTGAATGTATGATGTATTCAATCGGGTATACGAAGTTTCATATAGTCATCATTTTCTTTGTATGCAT
Organism: Zanthoxylum bungeanum; assembly: GCA_019454045.1. Taxonomy (NCBI): domain Eukaryota; kingdom Viridiplantae; phylum Streptophyta; class Magnoliopsida; order Sapindales; family Rutaceae; genus Zanthoxylum; species Zanthoxylum bungeanum. Next base: position 62,964 of record SKCR01038818.1, on the reverse strand, counting down.
CGTAATGAAAAACATATTATTCCATTGATTGCATCATCTATCCTTTAGTCTTGGCTTAACGTATTACAATTCATATATCCATGTCATGATAGCATTTGAGTATTATTTCTTATAGTATATCGGATGGAAACCCAGACATAAATTCTGTAGCCGATTCCGAATGGACGGTAATGCGGTCTGTACTTGGGATACAATTCCACGTACCACTTGAAAAGTGCTCACATGTGTGTTTGTGTCCATATTAGTTATCTTCTTTTGCACCACGTCATAGCATGCTTACTTTAATGCCTAATTGCATCCTTAAGTGTCTTTTTGCATTATATACTTAGTTGACTCTTTTATTTGTGCATGGACATGTAATGGCTATTTGTTTATGATATGTCAATGAAATCACATGTTCGCCATTATTTGATTCGCCTTTATGTGTGCTTGTGTGGTTAGTGTGTGCTTGTGTTTCCATGAATACAATATGCCAATGAAGTTTTATGTTCGTTGCTACTTTGATGTACTTTCAAGCATGCAATCTTAGATGTGAAATATATGCAAATTTAGGTGTAAGTTTTATTTTTGCGCATATGGATTTAGAAGCATGATACTCTTGGAAATAAGTGTTACTTAAGCTTGATTAAATTATTACACAAATCCTTTCATTACAAGTGACATAAGTAAGTGACCATTCCGAACCCAACGGCTTGAGGTCTTCCCTTGCGAGGGGTGAGTGCGGCCTTAAATCTCATTTTCCCGGTTCACACCGGGTGGCGACTCCATTATTCTCCGGTTTAGTCCCCCGTGGCTACTCCGTACTCCCGACTAGGCCGCAAGCCTAGGACAGCATGCGTCGCCCAATTTCTGTGTCCCACAGTACGCCTTGGGCAAATTGTGATTTGTTGGCCAAATTCAAGGTCACTTCTTGTTCATCGGCCTCGATTATGAAGCTTTCCCACTGTCAATGGGTCACGCTTAACTGGTTTCATTAAGCTTGTTGAGCCCAAGCCAAGGCTTAGTTGATACAGAGGAAAAAGGTTAGGCAATATATCAGATATATTGGCATATATTGGATATATGTTTCGGACTTGGAGGTCCACCTACTGGATCTAGGAATTGGATGAGATCCAATTGAGCTATCAATTTCCTTCTGAGGATACACATTGAACAATGCAATACTTATTTTGAATAAGGTTCCATGAAAATCTGTTAGACAGACTTCATATTAGATATGAACAGGAAAAAAACCAGGTTTTCTCAATCCTGAAGATTTGGGAATGCTGGGCATATGTTTGGATGATCCCAAACTAGAACCCAAATCGGATAAGTGCCTAATTTGTGGGTTTTCCAAGGGAAACCAAAGTATAGTACTTATACAACTCACAAGATAACAATGTAATTGTTTCTATCCTTGCAGTTTTCCTAAGAGGAGTACCAAAATACAGTGGTAAGTGGGAGGAAAGTAGAACTCGATGAAAATCGGAGTAATACTGTTCCAGACACCGAGTCCTCACGGAACATCAACAGTTCATCAGGGATGAAACTATACCAATAATCTTCGAATGCACAAGAATTGCGTAGGTCGGAGAGAGTTAGTAAACAACCTGGGAGGTATGGGTTTCTGATCTCACCTTATGAAGATATCAATCTTATTAAGGAAGATGAACCAGCTACGTATGAGAAAGTGATACAAGGTATCGACTTCATTTATGGCAAAGTGCCATGAAGTCCGAAATGGATTCCATGTATACCAACCAAGTTTGGACACTGGTTGATGTACTAGAAGGCATTGTGTCTGTTGGGACTAAATGAGTCTTCAAGGAAGACATACATGGATGACAACATACAAATGTACACAGCTAGGCTTGTACAGAAAGAGTAATGTCAACGACATAGTGTCGACTACGACGAAACCTTTTATCTATTTTTATGATTAAATCCATTTGGATAATGCTTGCTAATGCTGCATATTTCATTTATGAAATATGGCATATGGACGTCAAAACCATTTTCCTTAACGGAAACCTTTTGGAGGATGTTTAAAACATCCTGATGGTTTTTCCATACCGAAACATGCAAACAAGGTTTGCAAGTTAAATCGATCTATTTATGGATTAAAGCAAGCATTGTGTTCTTGGAACCAACTTTTTGATGAGATCATAATGGTATATGATTTCATTCAAAACGAATATGATTCTTGTGTATATAAGAAGTTTAGTGAGAGCGCACTGATAATAAATGTCCTATAAGTTGATGATGTATTGCTTCTTATCAATAACATTCCTATAATATAATCGGTGAAAGCTTGGCTTTCATTAAAATTCTCCATAGAATACCTGTGAGAAGCAGGATTTATTCTAGGAATAAAGATCTACTGGGATAGATCTAGAAAGCTGCTGACAACCCTCCCAGAGTTCGTACGTTTTTGAAATGTATGTAACCTGATATATCATATGCTTTGAGCATATGTAGACTCTATAAGGCCAATCCAGGTGATGGTCACTGGATTGATGTAAAGAACATCCTTGAGTATCTTAGACGAACTAATGATGCTTTCTTAATTTACGAAGAAGGAGAACTTGAGGTAAATAGGTTCACCGTTGCAAGTTTCCAAACCGATAAAGACGACTTTAAGTCCAATAAGGGTACATATTTAGTTTGAATAACGGCATAGTGAGCTGGAAATCTTCCAAGATAGATACTGTTGCTGAATAAATAACAAAAGCAGAATATTACTGCACCTGATGTAGCAAAAGAAGCATTTTTGGATCTATAAAATTCCTAATTAGATTAGAAGTAGTTCTGTTAGCAGCTGAGCTAGGCTACATCACAGGCTAAAGAATCACGGTCTCATCAACGATCCAAGTATGTACTTCAACCATTTCATCTGATTCATAAGATCATACATCATGGCGATGTGATGATCGAATAAATCGCATCAGATGATAACCTTGCATATCCACTGACGAAAGCTGTTTCTCAGCAGAAGTTTGAGCGACCCGTACATAGTTCAGGTGTAGGACACTTGAGTGATTGGCTACAGGCCAAGTGGGAGATTGTTGGATAATTATGACCCATAGCATCACTATTTGTACAGAACATGGTGTTGTTGTACAAATAAACTATGTGACAAAGGAAATTGCTCTTTTATCATTTGTAATTGGATTATCGAGATATATAAATGAAAAAGTCCTTATGATTAGTACCAGATTAATAAGATATGAGACAATATTAATCCACGTAAGGTTTAATCATTAAATATTTGTAGTCGTAGTATTATCGAGACTGGACACCGATAATGCGGAATAGACTAGTATTACATTTGTGCGTGTTATGGAAGCGTAACGACATAGTTCTCGTATATTTGGGTATTGGATATTCATGCAAGTGTAATAGAAGGTTCTGTTTACCGATGATACGGAAACAGCTTCGCTCTGGATAGACCCCTCAGAATCACATTGGTAGTATGACTATGTGTCTATGGGAATCCGAATCAGGGTAGGTGTATTTGGTCTTAACTTGAGACTTGTATCGCTAATACTTGCGACAATCAGTATACTTCGGTTTTGGTCATCCGAGGCTTCAACAAGTTATGTGTACGCCTCTTCTGGGTATACTGAGAATCGTAGTGTATTGGGTGTGATATCAAGATGGAAGTATCACTCCAGTCATATGGAGATGATGATCACACATGATACGGAACTAGTACTCTTAAGTACTGCAGTCATCGGGATAATATGACTAGGTAATGATTATCCGATTATAGAGACTAGTTACCAGAGATCCGATATATGCTTCGTACGGGGCAGACACAATTTCAGCCCCAGTCCTAGCATGTGACATCCGATACTGGATCATTATACGCAATACTTAGTACACTACGCCTGCTATAGATTATATATTCCTTAAAGAATATTTCTAGAGAATTGGGTAGGCACGGTTCTTTGCTAGAAGCCAACATATCCGGAGATCTCATGGGTCGCTTCCCGAAGATTCACCAATGACGTATGACTGGAGCATAATTAATCTGGGATTAATTAGAAGAGAGAGAAAATTAATCTAGGATTAATTATAACGACAATTTATCTGAGATAAAATTCGATTAGAAGATCGAACGATTAATTTGGAATTAATCGAATAAAATAATATATTCGATATATTAAATGAAATTGGATTTCAAAGCGGAATAAAATTGGATTTTAATTCAGGGAAACGAATTAATTTAGAATTAATTCTTCGAGCGACTTTCGTAATAATTTTGCGAGGCATTATTATTTAATTAAATTTGATTTAATTAAGTCGCAACAGAAAATTTGTTATTCAGAATTAATGAACCCGAGCCCGAGCGAAGTTGCGCGTTGAGATTGTTCGACGTAAATTCAGAATTTACAAGTGATGGGACCCATTTGACTTACATCATAAGTTTGACATGTGATGGGAGTTGTTTTAGCTTGAGTGTAAAACTTGTTTTGCTTGTTTTTTACTCAACACAATCTCAACACACTTTTTTTACTCGTAGTTCAAAGCTTCTGGTTCGTCTCATTAAGATTCTGATAACCTAAAACAAAATAAAACGAAAACAATAAGTAAAAAGAAAATTAGATACAAGTAACGTATCTAACCCCTAAACTAATAGTAAAAGATAAAGAAGTCCCCGGCAACGGCGCCAAAAACTTGACCGGCGTAATCACACATGTATAACGCAAGCGCACGTATCGTTCAAGTAGTATAAAAAGTATCTATCCCACGAGGACTTAATATCTATTCTATTAATTTTATGAGGTCAAGTGATTACTAATATCTAACAAGTTGTTTGAAAGGATAATGATGATTCTAAATTTAAAACAAGTAAAAGAAATTGAGAGTAGATTAATGAGAATTAAAACTATCTAGGGTTGTGAATTCTTCCAATATTAATTAAAAGATGAAGTAGTTAAATCATAGTTCGGTAAATATTGATTTATTAATCTGGAATATTAAATTATGTAAAAGCCTCTTCCGATGGTCATTTATAAATACCTAGTTTAATTCAATTGAATCATATGTCTATGTCAACCAAATTACCAAGATTCATTAAGTTTGAATTCCAATTATGATTACCCCGCCCAGCAGGTATATTCCTATCCTGTAAGGAAATCTATTAAAGGTTTATCTATCCTTAAAGAAGATCGTTGGTTGTTGAGTATAAGGTCTTTAAACTTAAAGTCCTTATGTCTAGTTCATTTTAGGTTTATATATTCAATTTTATTAGTGATCAGTTAATAAAAAGACATTAAGATTATGACTCAACAAATAACTCTTTAATTACCCAAACTATAATCTAACCCTTTTTAAAACCGGTGATATTAGATTTTATCACAACCCTAGATATTTAATTTAGTTACAACACATAGCTAAAGCTGATATAAACTTAAAAGACATAAAATGAAATTACTGAAAAGTAATAAAAAGAAATGCTAAATTAAAAGTAATTAACTTCTACTATTCACTATTTAGATATCTCCCATAAAATAATATATATAATCTTGTGATATTTTAAATCAACCGTCCGGAATGGCGGTATCCTGATTAAGTCAAATTCAAATATACCAGCCATAAGGCGGAACAGAAATATAAACTTAAACCAACCGTCCAGTATGGCGGTATCCTCATTAAGTCAGGTTTAACCAATTTAAATTGAATAACCAACCGTCCGGAATGGCGGTATCCTTTATTAATTCAGGTTTTAAATAGTTTATATATTATATTTTAAGGGAGATTAATCTAAATAGCAAAAGTAAAAGAATTACCTTTTTACCTCAGCATGGAGAAGTTAGCTCCTCATGGATGAATGAAAACTACTATTTATAGAAGAGAATACTACTACAAACGTAAATAAAAATGAATAAAAGAAACTAAGAAGAGAACTCTCAATTTATTTATAAGGATTTCAGAGGATGAGGTACATTTGAAACTTAAGAAATCAAACTCAATTTATAGGCAAAAAAAATCCAATTCTTTATTATTATTTTTCTGATTTTTTTTTTTATTATTTTTTTTTGGATCGCTGAATTTTCGACACGTGGCATGGTGGCTAAAAAAAACGGCTCGTTGAATTTTTGACACGTGGCATGCGGTGCGGTGCACGTTAGTAGATTGCTTGTGATGATGACATGTGGCATGGTGCACGTTAGCAAAGTCAAACTTGGAAACTTTGACTTGTTGACCTGGCGCATATTAGCAGTCTCCGGTGCACGTTAGAGGTCGGGATGCCAAGGGTTTCGGTGTCGAGACACCCAAAATTACCAAAATACCATTTTTGCCAAATTTCACCAAATTCACAGTTTTGCTCCAAATCACCTCCAAAATGTCCTGAAATTTTATTTATCTACAAAATAACACAAAACAAATCAAAATATTCACAAAACTCAAGAAACTATACAAAATATTAAGTTAAATGAGTGGGAAATAGTGATAGTTTTACCACTTATCACACCCCAAAACTAACATTTTGCTAGTCCAGACAAAATAAAATAACATAATAAAATTTAACTAAGCCACTTTCGTAGGGATCACTATTGCATTTAGCATATGCAAAAACCTTTAAACCCCTAGGTGTCTCTAGTGGATGAGGTGTAGTCTCGTGAGGGTTTACAGCAATGATACCACAAACATTTTATAAAAGTAAAAAAGGTAGTGAAACTAATGCACACAAAAGCAAAAAGACAAGAGAAAAGAGAATAAGAAGTTAATGACTAATTAGGTGAAACTTCTACTCCAAGTTTACTAGTTGTTTTGTTTCATTCTAAATTACTGAATAAGTAAATTCTCCGATTTTTTTATCATTCTTCATATACACAGCTAACAAAGTTTTATTCAACTCATTTTTGCCCACAATAGTCATAAGTGCAAGTTGATAAGAGAGTAATATTTTTGTCCTAAAGTTTTATCAAAGTTCACATCTTTTGTAGTAATGGAATAAATTTTCTGATTTTTCTTTGATTGTTTTTTTCTATTTTTTATTTATATACAATACCTTCCATCTATGTAGCGAACTTTGGGTCGGTGGCTCCCGAACCAGATGACTTTAGGGCACCTGGTGTTAAGAAACCTCTACGGACTTAATTACTCAGACTTCAGATATATATATATATATATATATATATATATATTCATCATTTTTTATCCATGTAGCGAGCTTTGGGCCAATGACTCCCAAACCAGTTGGTTTTAGAGCACTAGGTGTTAAAACACCCTTACAGACTTAATAACTCGGATCTCAGATGTAATTTTTTTTATTCCATCACTTTTTGAGATGCTTCTACAATTAAACTGTAGTACTGAATATTACAATCTTTTCAATTTTATCTCATGTCCGTATGTTACTATGTATGTTGATAATACCTGCCAACTGAGCATATGAAGATATATTTTAGTCAATTTTATGGAGAATTTACAAATTAAATAATTCAAAAGGAATTAAACAAAAATTAACTTGTTTCGAAAAAATGGGTTTGAAATACGTATCAGGAGTGAGAATTCCTTACACACTATCTCTTACCAATTTCACCTTTTTAGTCAACATAAAAACCATAAAACATAAGGAAATAACTTCTACTGGTCATGGTGTGTGACTAACTGTCGAATGGAATTCCCATTGTAGATTCCCCAGAGGGAGGGTGGAGCGAGGCTCACTTAAGTACCCAAGCCCTTAAGCTCTTATCGGTTGGTGACAGGAATAAAAAACGAGTCCTCCAAACTAGTCTATCACAACAAGCTACTGGTGAATGATTATCTAGGTGCCTTCACAGCTTTTCCTTATAGAGAGGTAGTGAGTGAAGGAAGACACCAAACCATCACCTAGCTTTAAATATGCCTTTGTTTTTGAAAAAAAAAAATTTAATTTTTTTTGTATTTTTCGAAAAATTTTGACTAAAAATAAAAATACAATAAAAAAAGATACTATTAACTATTCCTCACCCCCAAACCTAAATGAGACATTGTCCTCAATGTCTTAAACAGTAGAAGAAGAGTTTAGAAGATAGTACCTGGTTAGCTGAAATTCTACAGGAAAATTAAAGGTTAAGATCCAGATTTATTCGACGCTTCTTACCACGATCATCTTCAGACCATTTTATATTTGAAAGGATAGGGTCAACTAGTGGTTCATATGCTAAGAGTGGTCAATTAGACGGAGCCAGTTCTAGCAGTAAAGAGTAGTTCTTTCAAAAGTTTTGACACGAACCCATTCTCCGGGCATCATCAAGAAACACACAAAGAAAATCCTAAAATCCATCAACGTTAAACAGCCCAATTGGTTTCTGGTGTATGTTCAGGTTCGCCCAAGATAGTACTATAAAAATTTCCTCTAATGTACCCAAGCCACCTGGCAAAGCAATAAAAGCATCAGAACGGTTAATCATTTCCACTAGTTGTTCAGACATCCCTGGCACGATCAGTTCCCTCCGTTTGATGATTCAAATAGATTTGCTTCTGCCAAGGGTTTGGGATGATTCCCAAAACATGAATGCCTCCTTCCTGTACGGCCTTTGAAATGATCCCCATTAGTCCAAGATTGCCTCCGCCATATACTAAGTGCATATTTCTTACAGCTAAGACTCGACCCAATTCTTGTGCTGCTTCTACGTATTGTGGTTTAGTACCAAAACTACTACCACAAAACACACATATGTTTTCAACTCGTATTCTTGAAGTGGCTTCCATGTTTTACTCTGGATGTCTTCAAAAGTGCAATGATAAGTTGAATTTATAGTACCTGAAAAGGTGAGTAAAAAAATACACAAGTATCTCCAAATGACGATTAGTAGCAAAATAGTAAAATAAATCGTGATAGTAAAAAAGGTCTGGATCCTGTCGGAGAAAACAACAAAACAAATCAATTATTAGAAAAGACCAAAGAGATATAATATGTACAAGAAAAGTAGTGGCTTGATTGACATCTATGCGTCAGGAACAAGCTTCCCATCCAATTTTCTATAAATTGGCAAACAGAGTCTTTTTGAGTCAGATTCCCAAGACTTAACTGTTGTCTTTTTTTTGGAATTGTGTGTGTAATGTGTAATGGCTATATGAACATATCCACTGGGATGCGTCTCAAGAGTCAAAGATATATCATCTATAGACTCCTTACTCAAGCCATCCCTAATGAATTTAATTTTATCTTCACGATTATCAGACACCATTCCTAAAGAATGACAACGAGTATTGCAATTCCAACGCACACATTTGTAACAAACACCCATTTGCTTAGCTCTACGTTTCTTTGCATAGGTGCTTCTTCCAAAACCAGGTAAATAAGAACTACAAGTCTCAGAATACTCACCTGCTAGACGGACACGTGCTTCGATACCCAACAAATATCAGTAGGAATACCTTTGATCATCAATAGTCTCATTATTCCAAGCGAGCTTTGAAAACTTTTATCAGAGATTTTTGAGGGAGAGAAGGAAATTGCTTGTGAAGACTTGCGAGAGCTTCTTCCATCTTGAAATGTCTTAATCTGCAAAAACACTAAACACACAAAATTAAATCATACCAAATCACAATATATACACAAATTGCATGGGTTGCCTCCCTGCGAGCGCTAAGTTTTAAGTCGTCAGCTAGATGTTATGCCTGAATATTATGCTGGATCTGAAATTGTGACACTTTCTTTTTGTCACTCCAACGGTTCTCCCCAGTAGTGCTTGACACACTGACTGTTAACTTTGAATGTGTTGTTGGTCTTGGGATCCAGTAACTCTACAGCTCCATATGGTAAAACCTGAGTGATCACAAATGGACCTGACCACCTTGATTTCAACTTTCCAGGGAAAAGTTTCAACCTCGAGTTGTACAACAACACTGTTGCCTTGGTTTCAATTGTCTGTGCATTATTTTTAGGTCATGCCATTTCTTGGTCTTTTCCTTGTACAATTTGGCATTCTCATAAGCTTGTAGGTGAAATTCCTCCAATTCATTAAGTTTTGAAGTCTTTTCTTTTTTCCTGCAGCTGTGGATCAAGATTCAACTTCTTCAGTGCCCAGTATGCTTTGTGTTCAAGCTCAACTGGCAGATGGCATGCTTTCCCAAACACCAATTGATATGGGGACATACCAATGTGTGTCTTGTAAGCTGTCCGGTAGGCCCATAATGCATCATCTAGTTTTGTTGACCAGTCCCTCCTTGTTGATCCAACAGTTCTCTCCAAGATTCTTTTGATTTCTCTATTTGAAACTTCAACTTGCCCATTTGACTGTGGATGGTAGGCTGTGGCAACCTTGTGAGTAACTCCATATTTGGATAGAAGTGCATCAAAATATCTGTTGCAGAAATGAGAGCCACCATCACTGATGATTGCACGAGGTGTTCCAAACCGAGTGAAAATATTCTTTTTCAAGAATTTGATCACCACTTTTGAATCATTGGATGGTAGTGCAATTGCTTCAACCCATTTTGAGACGTAGTCTACAACAACCAAGATGTACAGTTTCCGAATGATGGAACAAAGGGTCCCATGAAATCAATTCCCCAGACATCGAATATCTCCACTTCCAGAATATTTTGCAACGGTCCTTCATTTCTCCTCGAAATATTCCCCATTCTCTGACATCTGTCACATTGAAGAACAAACAAGTGAGCATCTTTAAAAAAAGTGGGCCTAAACAAACCTGATTGAAGGACTTTAGCTGCAGTTTTATTCCCGCTGAAGTGTCCGCCGTATGGTGATGAATGACAGTGCTGCAAAACACTGTTGACTTATTCATGTGGAACACATCGTCTCAGTAATTGATCAGCACATCGTTTGAACAGGTACGGCTAATCCCAAACATAATGTTTGACTTCTTTGAAGAATTTCTTCCGTTGCTGAGTTGTCCATTCCAACGACCATTTTCCTGATACTATGTAGTTGACATAGTCAACATACCAAGGGACTTCCTGTTGTTTTATGGAAAACAATTGTTCATCTGGAAAAGTTTCTTTGATTGATAGTTCTTTGCCAGCCGTTTCTCCATTCTCGAGCCTCGATAGATGATCTGCCACTTGATTTTCTGTTCCTTTCCTGTCTCCGATCTCCACATCGAATTCTTGCAGAAGAAGTATCCAACGGATCAATCTGGGTTTGGCATCTTTCTTTGTGATCAGGTATTTGATTGCTGAATGATCTGTGTAGACCACCACTTTGGGACCCAACAGATAAGAGCGAAATTTTTCAAAAGCGAACACAACTGCAAGTAACTCATTTTCAGTGGTTGTGTAGTTGAGTTGAACTTCATTCAAAGTTCTGCTGGAGTAGTAAATTGTGTGGAATATCTTTTCTTTGCGTTGTACCAAAACTGCACCTACAACAAAATCACTAGCATCACACATTACCTCAAATAGAAGGGTCCAATTTGGTGCTACTATGATGGGGGTAGAAACCAGCTTCTGTTTTAAGATCTCAAAAGCTTTCTGGCATTCTTTGGTGAAGTTGAAAGACACATCCTTTTCCAGAAGATTGCAAAGAGGTTTTGTAATTTTGGAAAAGTCTTTGATAAATCTCCTGTAAAAACCTGCATGTCCAAGAAAACTCCGAATTCCTTTGACTGATGTTGGTGGAGGTAGGTTTTCAATTGCCTCTATCTTTGCTTTGTCTACCTCGATTCCCTTTTGTGAGATCCGGTGTCCAAGAACTATGCCTTCCTGCACCATAAAATGGCATTTCTCCCAGTTGAGTATCAGATTTGTATCTTCACACCTTTGTAACACTTGTTCCAGATTTTGCAAACAATGATCAAAAGAATCTCCAAACACAGAAAAATCATCCATGAAAACCTCCATACTCTGCTCCAGCATGTATGAGAAGATGGCCATCATGCAACGCTGAAATGTGGCAGGGGCATTACATAATCCAAATGGCATCCTGCGGAAAGCAAAAGTACCATAGGGACATGTAAATGTGGTTTTCTCCTGATCTTATGGGGCGATAGAAATCTGATTGTACCCTGAATATCCATCCAGAAAGCAATAGAACTCATGTCCTGCCAATTTGTCCAGCAACTGATCAATGAATGGCAACGGAATATGATCCTTCCTCGTGGCTTTGTTCAGCTTCCTGTAGTCCATACATAATCTTCATCCAGTCACCGTTCTTGTTGGGATCAGCTCATTCTTTTCATTGGTAACCACATTAATTCCTCCTTTCTTCGGCACACATTGCATAGGACTCACCCAACTGCTGTCTGAGATGGGGTAAATGATGCCAGCATCCAACTATTTGATGATTTATTTCTTCACAACTTCCTTCATGATTGGATTGAGTCTCCATTGATGTTCCACTGTGGCTTTGTACTCATCGTTCATCAGGATCTTGTGCATGCAGAATGATGGACTAATGCCTCGAATGTCTACTATAGTCTAGCCAATGGCTTTCTTATGCTCTCGTAACATTCTCAATAACTTTTCTTCCTACTCCAATGTTAGAGAAGATGAAATAATAATAGGTAATTCAGAAGATTTTCCAAGAAATGCATACCTGAGATGACTCAGAAGTAACTTCAACTCCAACTGTGGTGGTTCTTCAATCGAAGGCTTGATCAGGTCTTTCTTTGGTAGTTCCAAACTTTCAATTGGTTGTGTCACTTTGAAACAAAATGGCTTGTCAAGATAGTTGATACATTCCAGAATTTCAGAATCTAATTCAGTGTCAGTCATGTTGGTGATGCAAGCTTCAAGTTTGTCCGTGGGAATTGTATCAGTATCATGAATGATACTATTAACAACATCAATTCTGAAACATTCTTCCTCTTTTTCTTCACTCGGGAATTTCATGGCTTTGAAAACATTGAAGGTAACTTCTTGGTCCTGAACTTTCATGGTCAGTTCTCCTTTTTGTACATCAATCACTGTTCGACCTATTGCTAAGAATGGTCTCCCAAGGATGATTGGCACATCTTTGTCTTCATCCATGTCAATGATAATGAAGTCTGCTGGGAGAATGAGTTTATCAACTTTAACCAGCACATCTTCAACAATTCCTCTTGGAAATGCGAGCGTTCTATCAGCAAGTTGTAGTGAAACTGAGGTAGGCATTGCTTCTCCAATTTGCAGTTTCCTGTAAATGGAAAAAGGCATTAAATTAACACTTGCACCTAAATCACATAAAGCCTTACCGAAGTTATGTTCTCCTATGATGCAAGAAATGGTGAAACTTCCAGGATCCTTCAACTTTGGGGGAAGTTTTCTCTGAATGATAGCGCTGCATTCTTCTGATAATGCTACTGTCTCATAATCTCCCAATCTCCGTTTTCGTGAAAGAATGTCTTTCATGAATTTAGTATAACTGGGCATTTGTTCCAAAGCTTCTGCAAAAGGGATGTTGATGTGCAGATTTTTGAAAACCTCCAAGAATCGAGCAAACTGCTTGTCCAATTTTCTTTTTTGAAGACGCTGAGGAAAAGGTGGAGGTGGAGTGATCTATTCTCTTTCCTTTGCTTCTTTTTCATTTATTTCTTTTTCTTCCATCTGTTTCTTTGCTTATTTTGGAATATCTTCAACGGTTGCCTTGATTCCAACATCTTTGTTGATTTCAGTACCTCTTTTCAAGGTGATGGCTTGACATTGCTCCTTCCCTCAGTTCCTCGGATTTGGTTCTGTATTGCTGGGAAGATTTCCTGGTGGTATGTAACTCTGAGCATTGGCTAGTTGTCCAATTTGATTCTCCAGTGCTTTGATGGAAGCAGATTGGTTTTGAAACATAGCATCATATGCTGCTTGTTGCTTTTTGAACATCTCTGCAAGCCAATCTTTCATTTCTGGGTCTTTTTCAAACTTCTGGCTTTTGTTCTGTTGCTGGAATCCAGGTGGTGGATAGTTCTTTTGCCCTGAGTTGTTGCTTTATGAGAAATTGGGATGATTCCTCCACCCTGGATTGTAGGTGTTGGAATATGGATTGTTCCCCTGTCTGTTAAAATTGTTGACATAATTCACCGTTTCTTCAAGTTGATTTTGTTTTGGTGCTTCTCCATATGGTGAATTGGTGGTTCCAATATTGCTTTGCATATCGAGAGTCTCCATGAATTTTCATATTTGATCTAGTTTGGTACTGACTGCTGAATTGGCTCTAACCTCATAAATTCCAGAAATTCGTTGAATCATGCTTCTTTCTGTTGGCCACAAGGAATTGTTGTTGACCATTTCTTCGATTAGGTCCCAAGCTTGATCTTCTCCTTTTGCCATCAATGCTCCTCCAGCAGCAGCATCAATTGTGGTTCTCATTATTCCAGAAAGTCCATTATAGAATGTTTGGACTTGAAGCCATTTTGGAATCTCATGGTGAGGAAATTTCTGGAGCAATTCTTTGTACCTTTCCCAAGCTTCGTAGAGAGTTTCTGATTCTTGTTGTACAAAGGATGTGATGTCATTCCTCAGTTTTCCAGTTCTGGCTGGTGGAAAGTACTTTGCAAGAAATTTGGTGGCTAAAGCGTTCCAAGTGGTGATGGAACCAGCTGGAAGTGAATGTAGCCAAGCTTTAGCTGATATCTTTCATTTCTGGGTCTTTTTCAAACTCCTGACTTTTGTTCTGTTGCTGGAATCCAGGTGGTGAATAGTTCTTTTTCCCTGAATTGTTGCTCCATGAGAAATTGGGATGATTCCTCCACCCTGGATTGTAGGTGTTGGAATATGTATTGTTCCCCTGTCTGTTGATATTTTTGACATAATTCACCGTTTCTTCAAGTTGATTTTGTTCTGGTGCTTCTCTATATGGTGAATTTGTGGTTCCAATATTGCTTTGCATACCGAGAGTCTCCATGAATTTGTATATTTGATCTAGTTTGGTACTAACTGCTGAATTGGCTCAAACCCAATAAATTCCAGCAATTCGTTGAGTCATGCTTCTTTCTGTTGGCCACAAAGAATTATTGTTGGCCATTTCTTCGATTAGGTCCCAAGCTTGATCTTGTCCTTTTGCCATCAATGCTCCTCCAGCAGCAGCATCAATTGTGGTTCTCATTATTCCAGAAAGTCCATTATAGAATGGTTGGACTTGAAGCCATTTTGGAATCTCATGGTGAGGACGTTTCCTGAGCAAATCTTTGTACCTTTTCCCAAGCTTCGTAGAGAGTTTCTGATTCTTGTTGTACAAAGGATGTGATGTCATTCCTCAATTTTCCAGTTCTGGCTGGTGGAAAGTACTTTGCAAGAAATTTGGTGGCTAAAGCGTTCCAAGTGGTGATGGAACCAGCTGGAAGTGAATGTAGCCAAGCTTTAGCTCTGTCCTTCAAGGAGTATGGAAAAACACGTAGTCTCATTGCTTCTTCAGCTTCTCGGTTGTAATTGAAAGTGCCGCAAACTTCCAGGAAGTTGCTGATGTGGGTATTAGGATCTTCAGTTGCTTTTCCCCCAAATTGCACTGATTACTGAATCATCTGAATGCAAGTTTTGATGTCACTTGCATTCCCTGGTAAAGGAGGAAGTACAATACATGAAGTGAGGCCATCAACCACCGGAATGGTTCTGTCTCAAATGGGAATTGGTGGTGCAATCTGCAAAGGTTCAGGTTCCATGTTAACAATTGCTTCTTGGCCTTGTCGCCTTTCCCTTCTCAACTGTCTGATGGTTCTTTCAATTTCTGGGTCAAGAGGTCATAGTTCAAAGCTTCTGGTTCTTCTCATTAAGAATCTGATAACCTGAATCACAATAAAATGAAAGCAACAAGTAAAAAAAAAATAGATACAAGTAAAGTATCTAACCTCAAAACTAATAATAAAAGATAAAGAAGTCCCCGGCAACGGCGCCAAAAACTTGACCGGCGTAATCACACACGTATAACGCAAGCGCACGTATCGTTCAAGTAGTATAAAAAGTATCGATCCCACGAGGACTTAATATCTATTCTATTAATTTTATGAGGTCAAATGATTACTAATATCTAACAAGTTGTTTGAAAAGATAATGATGATTCTAAATTTAAAACAAGTAAAAGAAATTTGAGAGTAGATTAATGAGAATTAAAACTATCTAGGGTTGTGAATTCTTCCAATATTAATTAAAAGATGAAGTAGTTAAATCATAGTTAGGTAAATATTGATTTATTAATCTTGAATATTAAATTATGTAAAAGTCTCTTCCGATGGTCATTTACAAATACCTAGTTTAATTCAATTGAATCATATGTCTATGTCAACCAAATTACCTAGATTCATTAAGTTTGAATTCCAATTATGATTACCCCCGCCCAACAGGTATATTCCTATCCTGTAAGGAAATCTATTAAAGGTTTATCTATTCTTAAAGAAGATCGTGGGTTGTTGAGTATAAGGTCTTTAAACTTAAAGTCCATATGTCTAGTTCATTTTAAGTTTAACTAATCAATTTTATTAATGGCCAGTTAATAAAAAGACTTTAAGATTATGACTCAACAAATAATTCTTTAATTACCCAAACTATAATCTAACCCTTTTTAAAACCAGTGATATTAGATTTTATCACAACCCTAGATATTTAACTTAGTTACAATACATAGCTAAAGCTGATAAAAACTTAAAAGACATAAAATGAAATTGCTGAAAAGTAATTGTAGAATAATGAATTGCAATAAAAAGAAATGAAATGTTAAGGTAAAAGGAAATAACTTCTACTATATACTATTTTAGATATCTCCCATAAAATAATATATATATATACTTGTGATATTTTAAACCAACCGTCCGGAATGGCGGTATCTTGATTAAGTCAAATTCAAATATACCAGCCATAAGGCGGAACATAAATATAAACCATCCATAAGACGGAACTACATTAAATCAACCGACCTAGAATGGCGGTATCCTCATTAAGTCAGGTTTAACCAGTTTAAATTGAATAACCAACCGACCTAGAATGGCGGTATCTTTTTATTAATTCAGGTTTTAAATAGTTTATATATTATATTTTAAGGGAGATTAATCTAAAAAGCAAAAGTAAAAGAATTACCTTATTACCTCAGCATAGAGAAGTTACCCTCTCATGGATGGATAGAATTACTACTACAAAGCGTAAATAAAACTGAATATAAGAAGAAAATAAGAAGAACTCTCTTTTATATAAGTATTTCAGAGGATTTTGGTACATTGAAACTAAGAAATTTGAACTCAATTTATATGCAAAAAAATCCAATTTTTCATTATTATTTTTCTGATTTTTTTTTTTGGATCGCTGAATTTTCGACACGTGGCATGGTGGCTAAAAAAAAACGGCTCGTTGAATTTTTGACACGTGGCATGCGGTGCACGTTAGCAGATTGCTTGTGATGATGACACGTGACATGGTGCACGTTAGCAAAGTCAAACTTGGCAACTTTGACTTGCTGACCTAGCGCATATTAGCAGTCTCCGGTGCACGTTAGAGGTCGGGACGCCCAAAATTACCAAAATACCCTTTGTGTCGGGACGCCCAAAATTACCAAAATACCCTTTTTGCCAAATTTCACAGTTTTGCTCCAAATCACCTCCAGAATGTCCTGAAACTTTATTTATCTATAAAATAACACAAAACACATCAAAATATTCACAAAACTCAAGAAACTATACAAAATATTAAGTTAAATGAGTGGAAAATAGTGATAGTTTTACCACTCGTCAGTCTATACTAGTACCTTCCCCACTGACCGGTGCGAAATCACACGCGTATAACGCAAGCGCACGTATCGTTCAAGTAGTATAAAAAGTATCGATCCCACGAGCACTTAAAACCTAAGCTATTAATTTTTATGAGGCCAAATGATTACTAGTATCTGACAGATTGATTGATTGACTGAGTGATGACTTTAAATTCAAAAACAAGTCAATAAAATTACGCGAAAGAAGGTTGAGGAAAATTCAAATTTATAAAACTATCCAGGGTTGTGATTTCTTCCAATATCTTTTTAAAGATGAAGTGATTATTTTACGTTTGTGTAATATATCGGTTTACTAACCCGAAACAAGAAATTATGCAAAAGCCTATGTCGATGGTCAGATGCAAATACCCAGTATAACCCAATTGAACCATATGTCTATGTCAACCAAATTACATGGATTCATTAAGATTAAGTTCCAATTATGGATACCCCTCCAGACAGGTATATATCTATCCTGTAAGGAAATCTATTAAGGGGTTATCTATCCTCAAGGAAGATCGTGGGCTATTAAGTCTAAGGCTGAAACCTAAAATTCATTTGTCAAGTTTATTTTTGATTTACCAGATCAATCTTATTAATGGCCAGTTAACAAGACGCATTAAACTTAAGACTTAATAAATAAACCTTTAAATTACCCAAACTATAAAATGACCTCTTATAAATCGGTGATATTTGAATTCATCACAACCCCAGATAACTAACTTAGTTACGACACATAACTAAGGCTAGTAAAAACTTAAATAAAATAAAAGACATAAAGTAAAATGCTGAAAAGTAAATAAAGAAAATTACAATAAAATAAAATACTAGAGCTAAAGGATCTACTTTTTGTTGGAAATTCTAATCCATGTCCCAAGATCAAAAGAGCAAACAAAACATATAAATGAATGAACAATATTGAAGTATGGCGGAATCATACTCACAAAGATCGGAATGCGGATGCGTTGATGAAACAAAAATTTTCTCCTTTGTGCAGTGAGGGTTTCGGCCAAACAGAAAAGAGAAGCTCCAAGCAATTTTTGATCCTTCCAAGCTCTAAGATTAGTTTCCCATAACACCTTTGTATGATCCCTTGATGGTGCTAGCCTTGTGTGTGATTTTATGTTCCAAACAAACACAAATTCTTCAATTTTTGCAACAAAAACAGAAAAGTGGAGAGGGCTGTGAGAGCTCACAGTTTCGGTCATGAGAGAATAGGAGAGAGTGTTATGATTTTTGTTACAAAAATCAATTTATATTTATGCCATAATATTTATTAAATTAATAATAAACTTATGACACAAATCATGCAATGGCTTAGAGTGTCAAACACTCAAACTCCATGCAAAACCATTGAGTGTATTGTACACTATCACCATGCAATGTATTAACAATTAAATAATGCATAAAATGACATGTGTCATGTGGGCCCCACACAACCCAAATGAAAGTGGGCCCACGCGTACTCACGCGTTCGGGTTCGATATTTCCGAAATACCGAACTTTCGTCGCGACGTTAATTAAATCGAATTTAAATAAATAATTGCGCCTAGCGAAATTATTATTTACGTCGCTAACGAATTAATTCTAAATTAACTCGTTTGCCCGAATTAAAATCTAATTTTAATTTCGCGTCGAAATCGAATTTCGATTATTATATCGAATATAATAATTTTACCGATTAATTCCAAATTAATCGTTCTCTCTCTATGTATAGTACTTTATCCAAGATAAAGTCTCTCCGTAATTAATCCAAGATTAATCGAGTTTGAATCATACGTCATTGGTGAATCTTCGGGAAGCGACCCAAGAGATCTCTGGATATGTTGGCAGTAAATACGGCCGTCAGATTATCCGAACACGTACGTACCAAGTACTACGTTTTTACCGATTTACAAGACAAGGTTAGCCTCTAGCAAAACGCCATGCCTACCCAATTCTCCAGAAATATTCTTATTGGAATATAAGATCTATAACAGGCGTAGTACCGTAGTATAGTGTATACTGATCCAGTATCGGATGATCACATGTAAGGCCTGGGGCTGGAGATGTGTCTGCCCCGTACGATACATATATCGGACATCAAACAACTAGTCTCTTTGAATCGGATAATCATGACCTTGTCATATTATCCCGATGGTTGCAACCATTATAGAGTACTAGTTCTGTATCCTGCGCGATCATCATCTCCATATGTCTGAAGTGATACTTCCGTCTTGACATCACACCCAATACACTACGATTCCCGATAAACCTAGAAGAGGTGTACACAGAACCTGTTAAAGCCCTGGACGACCAAAACTAAAGTCTACCGATTGTCGCAAGTACTAGCGATGCAAGTCTCAGGTTAAGACCATATGCACCTATCCTGAAGCGGACTCCCATAGACACGCAGACATACTACCAATGGGATTCCGCGGGGTCTATCCAGAGCGAAGCTGTTTTCCGTACCATCGGTAAAACACAACCTCCAACCGCACTTGCATAAGTATCCAATACTCAAATATATGAGAACTATGTTGTTGTGCCCTCACAACACGCACAAGTGCAGTACTAGTCTATTCCGCATTATCGATGTCCAATCTCGATAATACTACGACTAGGGATATTTAATGATTAAACCTTTATGGATTGATACTGTCTCATATCATCTCAATCCGGAATTAATCATAGGGACTTTTACCATTTATATATCAAAGTAAATAAATTACAAAACGGTAAAAGGCAATTTCATTACTACATAGTTAATTTTGTACAATAATACAATATCATTTACAAAATAGTG
The DNA here is from genome assembly GCA_019454045.1 of Zanthoxylum bungeanum. Taxonomy (NCBI): domain Eukaryota; kingdom Viridiplantae; phylum Streptophyta; class Magnoliopsida; order Sapindales; family Rutaceae; genus Zanthoxylum; species Zanthoxylum bungeanum. The sequence continues at coordinate 42,598 of SKCR01038818.1, read as the reverse complement.
ACGCTATGGGTCATTACTGTCTAACACTTTTATCACTACTATTTTAGATATCTCCCTTAATATAATATATTAACTTGTGTAATATTACCAACTATCCATATAGGCGGTAAGCTGGTTAAGTCAAATTAAGTCCAACCGACCATAAAAGGCGGTATCATTATTTGTCCATAAACCAGCCACATATGCGGTAATTACCAACCGACCAACCAGACGGTATCCATGCTTAGTCAGGTTAAAAACAGTTTATAATTGATTACCAACCGACCAATATAGCGGTATCATTGTTAAGTCAAGTTTTAAATAGTGAATTTATTATAATTAAGAGAGATTAATCTAAATAGAAGTAATAAAAGTTTTACCTTTCACCCTAGAAGGGGAAGTTACCTCATCATAGCTGAATAGTAAAAACTAAAAAGTAATGAAAGTAAATTACTATTACAGAAAGTAATTAAAATTAATTACAAAACCGAAAATTAAAAGAAAACTAGATAAAAACTCTTTATTTATTCAGAGAATTACAGAGACGAAGGTACATCTGAAACTGAAATTTCGAGCTGAATTTATAGGCGTCTGTTGGACAGTTATGACCCATAGCGCCACTATTTGTACAGATCATGGTGTTGTTGTACAAATTAACTATGTGACAAAGGAAATTGCTCTTTTATCATTTGTGATTAGATCACCAAGATATATAAATGATGAAAGGTCCATATGATTAGTTCCTGGATTGAGATGATATGAGACAGTATCAATCCACGAAGGTTTAATCATTAAATATCCATAGTCAGAGTATTATCGAGATTGGACATCGATAATGCGGAAAAGACCAGTATTACACTTGTGCGCGTTGTGAGGGCATAACGACATAGTTCTCATATATTTGGGTATAAGATACTCATGCAAGTGTAATAGGAGGTTGTGTTTTACCGATGGTACGGAAAACAACTTCGCTCTGGATAGACCCCTCGGAATTCCATTGGTAGTATGACTATGTGTCTATGGAAGTCCGAATCAGGGTAGGTGTATTTGGTCTTAACCTGAGACTTGCACCGCTAGTACTTGCGACAATCAATATACTTTGGTTTTGGTCGTCCAGGGCTTTAACAGGTTCTGTGTACGCCTCTTCTGGGTATATTGAGAATCGTAGTGTATTGGGTGTGATGTCGAGATGGAAGTATCACTCCAGTCATAGTGGAGATGATGATCACGTAGGATACGGAACTCGTTCTCTTATATGCTGCAGCTATCGGGATATTATGACTAGGTCATGTTTATCCGATTATAGAGACTAGTTACCAGAGATCCGATATGTGCTTCGTACGGGGCAGACATATTTCCAGCCTCAGGCCTTGCACGTGACATCCGATACTGGATCGAAATACGCAATACTACGTATACTACGCCTGGTATAGATCACATATTCCAGTAAGAATATTTCTGGAGAATTGGGTAGGCATGATGCTTTGCTAGAAGCCAACCATGTATTGTAAATCGGTAAAAACGTAGTACTAGGTACGTACGTGTTCGGATAGTCCGACGACCAGATTTACTGCCAATATATCCAGGGATCTCATGGGTCGCTTCCCGAAGATTCACCAATGACGTATGACTCACACTTTATTAATCTGGGATTAATTAGAAGAAGAGAGAGAAAATTATTCTGGGATTAATTGCGGAGATATTTTATCTGGGATAAAATATTCATTAAAGAGAGAATACGATTAATTTGGAATTAATCGATAAATTAATATATTCGACATATTAAACGAAATTGGATTTCGACGCGGAATTAAATTTAGAATTTAATTCGGGCGAATGAGTTAATTTAGAATTAATTCGTTAGCGACGTGAATAGTGATTTTGCTAGGCATAATTATTTAATTACGTTGCAACGGAAAATTCGTTAATTTGGAATTAGCGAACCCGAGCCCGAGAGTGTCTGCGGGCGCACTCGCATTTCGAATTGAAGTGCGGCCACAAGTCACATCTAGCGGCAAATCACTAGTCAATCGGTTGATGTGATGTCTAATCACTTTGAGTGATTTGGAAACTTGTCATGAGTGATGTGAAGATTGATGGAAGTAGTTGGTTGGCTTTAATGCCATTTACCAATTTTGAATTTGGTAAATCAATTAATTGATTTTGGAAAATCAATATTGTGTATTAGATACACAAACCAATTAATTCACCACTCTTTCTCTTCAATACACACGGTTTTGAGCCATTTTTCCCTCCTCTCTCTCACGGTCTTGGACCACATTTTATTCTTCTGTTTTTCTGTTACTGTCATGAACAAAGGAGAAGCAAAGTGAAGATTTTGTTGTAAAATCATGAGTGCTAGCACACAAAGGATTCATCCTAAGGTGATAGGGAAACCAACTTGTGAGCTTGGAATCACCATTTGAGAAGCTTGGAGCTTGGAGCATCAATGAAGCACACTTGGAAGTGATGACCGAAAATTTGGAGGCCATATTTCTGGCCACTACCGAGAGCTTCATCTCCTTGGAGGAAAAGAGTTTTGTTGTTCCTCGCATCGCTCAACCGATCATTGTGAGTATTCCACACCTCCTTGATGTATTCACATATTCTTTCATTGCTTAAATCGATCCCGGTTAGACCGTAGAAACCCAACAATGGTATCAGAGCGAAGTTAAGCATGAAACTTGAACATAGGGTTAAAATTGGGTAAATTGATTTTGAGCATGATTTGATAAAATTAATTGATTGAGTATGCTTGAATGATGTTTAATTGAAGTTGGATGTGATCAATTTCATGAAAATTGATTTGGAACAATTTTCCCCAAATTGGGTTGGCTTGGCCGAATACCAATTAACCCTAATATCATGGTATTTTTTTATTTTTGATCATTGGATGAGTTAAAATCATTTGGGAAATGTTGATTTAATGTTGATTGTGGATTTAATTGGATTGGAACTGAATCGGACATAAATAACCCCAAAATGCCGTGAGTATTGAAACATGAAATGGGTTTGATTTTTGATTAAAATGTGTTGGACATGTTTTGATCATGATGAGCATAATTAATTGTACAAATTTATTTTTTGCAAATTTTAATTTGGGTAATTGATTATGGCTTACACTTTAGTTAATTAAGTTATAAAATTTGGAATTTGATAATTTAATTATTTGGGCCTATTTTAGAAATTGGGCTTGTAAAGTTGTAATTGGGCTTAATGGGCTTGGTTATACCAAGATTGGTTTAGGCAAATTTGTTGGATCCAATTGGGCCCAAAACCATATCAATAAAGTCCAATTATGACTAATGGACCTTTAATATTAATTGGGCCTAATGGGCCTAAATTGGTTTCTTGGCAAATAAGGGTGATTCCTTAAATGGGCTTTGGTATTTGGGTTTGACCCATATTGACCAAAAGTCCATGCCTTAGAAATTAATTAAAAGCCCATTAGACTTTAAATTAAATTAACATTGGATGTTAATCGGGCTTTGAGACCCGTAACGATTAGATTTAGAATCTAAGTCGAAAAGGTTCGTTAATAAAGTGTAGATATTTAATTTGGAATTAAATAAATGAATTAGTATTAAATACATATTGAATTGGATTTAATGTTATAGTTTAATTTAATTCAAGAATTCGTACTTTGAGTACTTATTCGCAAAACGAGTTTGACTCGCGCAAAATCAAATCGTTGTTTGAACATTGGATGGTCATTAATTATCAGATTAATTAATTGGATTAGATTGATTGATAACATGCTTGTGTGAATACATGGTTGCGATGCATGAGTAATGCATATCAGATGGATATTAGATGGGTGAGGCAATTTTGGGAATTGTTGTAATAAATTTAAAATTTATTAAATTGGACCTGCGTGTCCAGCCTATTACCTCCCTACTCTTTGTATTTCTCTTCTCACCTATTCCCCTCAATGTAAATGAGGTTTGTTTAGAAGTGTTATGTAACGGGTAGAAGCAATACTTGTGATAACGGGAGAGATGAAATGGGGAGATTTGTTCTAGGAACAATGTTCATTATTATTTATTTATATGCGCCTTATTATGTGTTTAAAATGCATGTTTAAGGGTGTACGCGAAAAACCCTCAACATCATATTAAGCGTTTTTCCTTCCATTGAGTGATTCTTACTCAAGATCCAAGACTCGCATTAGTTTGTTGGCCAAAGTCAAGGCCTTTGTCTGTCGAGGATGTGTTTGAATCATGAAGGATTTGTTCCATATTGGTGTCTTGTCCAAGTTGTGATTTGTTGGCCAAAGTAAGATCACTTTTTGTCCATCGACATTGATTACGAAGCTTTCCAAGGTCAATGGGTTCCGCTTAACTGGGATCACTAAGTTTGTTGTGCCAAAGCCAAGGCTTAGTTGATTCAGAGGAAAAAGGTTAGGTAATATATTGGGTATATTGGCATATATAAGATTTATGTTTCGGACTTGGATGTCCACCTACTGGATCTAGGAATTGGATTGGATCCAATTGATCTTAGAGATCTACCTAGTTAATTATCATACAATTTGTTGGCCAAAGTCAAGATTGTGTGTTATTTAACAGGATCCTAGCCCACTAGGAAACAAGGTTTCCCGAGTACTCTACAGAGGGTTAGAGGCTCACCGAAAAATAGTGGGAGGCAAGTATTAAATTTGCAATATTCGTTTAGTTACTTGCCATACGCGCTCATTCAAATTTTTCGTCAAATAAATTAATATATTAGTTGGACTAATATTTAATGTTATTTTAATAAAATAGTTGGACTGTATTCAAACTATTTCATTTATAGTTGATTTTATAATTGGATTATAGTAATCAATATAATTGAATTTAAATCAATTAAATTATAGTTGATTAAATAGTTGGACTATAGTAATCATTATAATAAATAGTACCTGAAATCGTTGATTGGATAGTTGGACTATAGCAATCAAGATAAAATTGAAAGATTAATGTTTAAAACATAATTCTGGGTGAAAATATTTTTAAACGACTTTAATTTTTCAAATTGGGAATATAATCTCAGGATAGTCCTGGGTAACCGAGAAGTTACTTTATTTGATATAGTGACGTCTCGAGCCTAAGCCCGAAGTTAAGCAAATAGTAGAACATGATATTTGGAATATTCATGTGATGATAACTTTAGTGCTTAATCCGTTATGCTTGCCAAATAGACTCCTTAATTTCTTAATCAGAACTAAGGATTGGGTCCTTATAGTATGATAATGAAATTGAAGAATCTTCATAGATCTATCCTAAGATCTTAGAAGTACTGAATTGCAATAGTAAACTCTTGGAGAGTTAATGGCTATACTCAAGGAGACAAAGCCAAAGTTTGCAATAAGGCAAGAAGCGCAAGACGCACTTTACTTCGATATTCTAGAAGGCCAAGGCTTGGCCAAAGGCTTCTGGAGTGTGAAAAGGGCAAAAGGCAAAATCATTATAATCTTCTGGGAAGATAAATGACATATCCCAAAATGTCTGCCTAAATTGTGGCAAACGGTGACACAGAAGCGTGACTGCCGTATGGACAAGGCAGGCATGAAGGAATTGAAGACGGTGTAAGACTCCGACTTCAAATATGTTTGTCATAAATATGTTCATTGCTAGTATTAAAATTGGATTTTAGATAATGGATGTGGTACATAAATATGTACTGGTGTGCAGAATCTGCTATGAGCAGGATACTGATTTCAGTTGAGATTAATATGCGAATTGAGAACGAGACGAAAGTCGCTGTTTTAACCGTAGAAACCTAAGTTTAGGAACTGCCTTTGGGTGTGTACTTAAATTAGGAAACTGTTATAGTGTAACTAGTTTGACTAGAAACATTATCTCTATATCAGGGTTTAATTCGTTGCGGATATACCTTTATATTCTAGAACACTAAAGTGTTTTATTATATAAAGATGATATTGAGATAAACACATTAGATGTGAATAACAGTATTTATATTTTGAATATAAATAAATCTCAAACGTATAACATGACAAAAAATTAGCTCAAACTGATTTGATCAGAAGAGACTTAATTGTGGCATTGTTGTCTGTGACACAATTAAACAAGACTCGTATATCCACACTTTTGAAGAGTGGATACTAGGACGGATTTGATTCTATTCAAATAATGTCTACGAATCTAGTTTATTGGGCAAAATGCCTAAAACACTTTTTACTTGGTAAAATTATAAGTGCCACCGATCTGTTAGTCCTCGTTCATAGTGACGTAAGTTGGCCCATGTCTAGCTAGGCTAGAGGTGGATATGAATGTTTCGTGACCTTTACGGATGTGGCATCGCGTTATGGTTACGTGTTTCTTTAGAAACACGAATCGGAAACTTTTACAGTTTCGACACGAAGTAGACAAATATATCGGCTAAAGTATTAAAACCATCACGGTAAGACCATGATGAAAATACTTAAGCAATAAGTTTCTCATATACTTGAAAGAGTATAATATTCTTTCAATGAGGACTCCTCCCGGAACACGTCATTTTGACGGTGTGTCTGAACAGAGAAACCGAATTTTGTTGAAAATGATAAGGTTAATCACGAGTCGCTCTGAGCTACCATTTCCTTCAACGGATACGCATAGACAGTGCAGAATTTATTTAGAATAAGGTTCCATAAAAATCTGTTTGACACACTTCATATTAGATATGAACAGGAAAGAAACTGAGTTTTCTCATTTCTGAAGATTTGGGAATGCTAGGCATATGTTTGGATGATACCAAACTAGAACCCAAATCGGATAAGTGCCTAAGTTGTGGGTTATCCTAGGGAAACCAAAAGTATAGTACTTATATAACTCACAAGAGAACAATAAAATTGTTGCTCACCATGCGGTTTTCCTAAGAGGAATACCTATATGCAGTGGTAAGTGGGAGAAAAGTAAAACTTGATGAAAATCGGAGTAATACTATTCTAGGCACCGATTCCTTAATGGAACACAAATAGTTCATCAATGATGAAACTAAACTAGTAATCTTCGAATACACAAGAACCACGTAAGTCAGAGAGAGTCAGAAAATAACATGGGGTATGGGTTTCTGATCTCGCCTCATAAAGATGTCAATCCTATTGAGAAATATTAACTGACTACGTATGAGGAAATGATACAAGGTATCGAGAAATATGTCAACCTAGGCTTTTAGCGGAAATGTATCGTTATCAACATTGTGTTGATTACGACGAAACCTTTTAACTGTTGCCACGGTAAATCCATTTGGATAATGCTTGCTAATGCTGTATGTTTCATTTATGAAATTTGGCAGCTGAACGCCAAAATCGCTCTCCTTAACGGAAACCTTTTGGAGGATGTTTACAACATCCTGACGGTTTTGTCTTACCAAAACGAGCAAACAAGGTTTGCAAGTTATTCGATCCTTGGATGGATTGAAGCAAGCATATCGTTCTTGGAATTATCGTTTTGATGTAATCATAATGGTATATGATTTAATTCAAAACGAGAGAAAAATAATAATTCTTGTGTATATAAGAAGGTTAGTGGGAGCGCACTGACAGTGAATGTCCTGTATAATAATGACATGTCATTTCTTGAGAATGATACTCCCATAAAACAATCGGTGAAAGCTTGGCTTTCATGAAAATTCTCCGTAGAATTATTGGGAGAAACAACCTTTATTCTATGAATAAAAATCTACAATGATAGATTTAAAGTTGTTAATAATCTCCGAGAACTCGTACATTGAAATAAATGTACGCGACCTGGTGTCTCATACGCTTTGAGCATATGGATTCACAATCAGGCCAATCCAGGTGATGGTCACTAGATTGAAGTTAAGAACATCCTTGAGTATCTTAGAGGAACTAAGGATGTTGTCTTAAACTATGGAGAATGAGAACTTGAAGTGACTGGGTTCACTGCTGCAAGTTTCCTAACCGATAAAAACGACTATAAGTCGTAACAAAGGTACTATAAAGTTTGAATAACGGACCAGTGAGCTGGAAATCTTCCGAGCAAGATATTGTTACCGAATAAACAACAAAAGTGGGTTATTGCTGCAGCTGAGGCAGCAATAGAAGCCATTTGGATCGATAATATATCTAATTAGATTAGATATAGTTCTGTTAGCAACTGAGCTAGGCTACAACACAGGCAAAAGAATTAATGGTCTCATCAACGATCCAGATAAATACTTCGAATATTCATCTGATTCGTCCGGATCATACATCATGGCGATGTGATGATCGAATAAATTGCATCAGATGATAATCATGCAAATCCGCAGACGAAAGCCTTTCCTCAGCAGAAATTTGAGCGAACCGTACATAGTTTGGGTGTAGGACACTTGAGTGACTGGCTATAGGCCAAGTGGGAGATTGTTGGACAGTTATGACCCATAGCGTCACTATTTGTACAGATCATGGCGTTGTTGTACAAATTAACTATGTGACAAAGGAAATTGCTCTTTTATCATTTGTGATTAGATCACCAAGATATATAAATGATGAAAGGTCCATATGATTAGTTCCTGGATTGAGATTATATGAGACAGTATCAATCCACGAAGGTTTAATCATTAAATATCCCTAGTCAGAGTATTATCGAGATTGGACATCGATAATGCGGAAAAGACTAGTATTACACTTGTGTGCGTTGTGAGGGCATAACAGCATAGTTTTCATATATTTGGGTATAAGATACTCATGCAAGTGTAATAGGAGGTTGTGTTTTACCGATGGTACGAAAAACAACTTCGCTCTGGATAGACCCCTCGAAATTCCATTGGTATTATGACTATGTGTCTATGGAAGTCCGAATCAGGGTAGGTGTATTTGGTCTTAACCTGAGACTTGCACCGCTAGTACTTGCGACAATCAATATACTTTGGTTTTGGTCATCCAGGGCTTTAACAGGTTCTGTGTACGCCTCTTCTGGGTATATTGAGAATCGTAGTGTATTGGGTGTGATGTCGAGATGGAAGTATCATTCCAGTCATAGTGGAGATGATGATCACGTAGGATACGAAACTCGTTCTCTTATATCCTGCAGCTATCGGAATATTATGACTAGGTCATTTTTATTCGATTATAGAGACTAGTTACCAGAGATCCGATATGTGCTTCATACGAGGCAGACATATTTCCAGCCCCAGGCCTTGCACGTGACATCCGATACTGGATCGAAATACGCAATACTACGTATACTACGCCTGATATAGATCAAATATTCTAGTAAGAATATTTCTGGAGAATTGGGTAGGCATGATGCTTTGCTAGAAGCCAACCATGTATTGTAAATCGGTAAAAACGTAGTACTATGTACATACGTGTTCGGATAGTCCGACGACCAGATTTACTGCCAACATATTCGGGGATCTCATGGGTCGCTTCCCGAAGATTCACCGATGATGTATGACTCACACTTTATTAATCTGGGATTAATTAGAAGAAGAGAGAGAAAATTAGTCTGGGATTAATTGCGGAGATATTTTATCTGGGATAAAATATTAATTAAAGAGAGAATACGATAAATTTGGAATTAATCGATTAATTAATATATTCGATATATTAAACGAAATTGGATTTCGACGCGGAATTAAATTTAGAATTTAATTCGGGCGAACGAGTTAATTTAGAATTAATTCGTTAGCGACGTGAATAGTGATTTTACTAGGCATAATTATTTAATTACATCACAACGGAAAATTCATTAATTTAGAATTAGCGAACCCGAGCCCGAGAGTGTTTGCGGGCACACTCGCATTTCGAATTCAAGTGCGGCCACAAGTCACATCTAGCGTCAAATCACTAGTCATCGATTGATGTGATGTCTAGTCACTTTGAGTGATTTGACAACTTGTCATGAGTGATGTGAAGATTGATGGAAGTAGTTGGTTGGCTTTAATGCCATTTACCAATTTTGAATTTGGTAAATCAATTAATTGATTTTGGAAAATCAATATTGTGTATTAGATACACAAACCAATTAATTCATCACTCTATCTCTTCAATACACACGGTTTTGAGCCATTTTTCGCTCCTCTCTCTCATGGTCTTGGACCATATTTTCTTCTTCTGTTTTTCTGCTACTGCCGTGAACAAAGGAGAAGCAAAGTGAAGATTTTGTTGTAAAATCATGAGTGCTAGCACACAAAGGAGTCATCCTAAGATGATAGGGAAACCAACTTGTGAGCTTGGAATCATCATTTGAGAAGCTTGGAGCTTGGAACATCAATGGGGCACACTTGAAGGTGATGACCGAAAATTTAGAGGCCATATTTCTGCCCACTGCCGAGAGCTTCATCACCTTGGAGGAAAAGAGTTTTGTTGTTCCTCGCATCGCTCAACTGATCATTGTGAGTATTCTGCACCTTCTTGATGTATTCGCATATTGTTTCATTGCTTAAATCGATCCCGGTTAGACCGTAGAAACCCAACAGCATCCATAAGCATCACGTGTAGCGACGCGTGAATTGTTCTTGCATCGCGACACTTCCACATCTCAGTCGCTGATTGGCTGCATCAGATTCTTATCTACTGACGTGGAGTTTTGGATGATTAACTCAATAATTATGCTGATGTGGCACTGACGTGGCGATGATGTGGCTATGACATGGCAATATGGATTGTCGGCACCATATGATTGCGACACGTGGCACGCAATGATTGGGTGATGATGATGTTGCTGACACGTGGCACATTGACTTGGCATGTTGCTGATGTGTACGCCTACATGGCTGACACATGGATGACACGTTGGTGACACATGGTGATGGCGATTGTCGGCACCATAGGATGATGACATGTGTCACGGAGCATGTTAGCAGATCTCTTCTGATGTTGATATGTGGCACGGCGCACGTTAGCATCTGGCGTATGTTATCAGACTTCTCAGAATTTGACAGATGGCACGGCATATTTTAGCATGAAGTGGCGCAAGTTAGCACAGGCCGGTACACGTTAGGCGTCGCGACGCGTGGAGCGCGGTGCGACGCTCCAAATGACATTTTTGGCCTTTGTTGTCCTTTTTCACTGTTTTGGCCCCAAATCACCTCCAGAATGTCCTGAAACTTTATTTATCTACAAAATAACACAAAACACATCAAAATATTCACAAAACAGAAGAAATTAAACAAAATATTAGGTCAAATGAGTGGGAAATAGTGATACATTTACCACTCATCACCCACTTTTAAATATCTGCAACCTCACGGGTCTATTCTTTTATACTTCAGATTTGTACCTTATAAGGTACACATACCCATATCGCGAGTGATCATCGATAAAGGTAATGAAGTAGGAGAATCCACCTCTAGCGGTAATTGACATTGGTCCGCATACATCAGAGTGTATGAGTTCTAATGTCTACACTGTACGTTGTCCTTTAACTTTGAAGGGTAATTCTGTCATTTTACCAAGTAAACAAGACTCACAAGTTCCATAAAGTTCATATTTGAAGGGTCTGAAATAACCATCCTTATGTAGCTTAGTTAATCTTGTTTCATTGATATGACCAAAGATACTGTGCCATAGAAGTGATTCATTGAGATTATTCGAGTTAACGTTGTATATATTAGAGGTTGATCATTCTTTGTTAGTTTGTAAGACATATATACCTTTATTCAAAATACCATCTCCATATTTTATTTCATTGAAATAAATAGAACATTCATTACAACTTATTAGGCATGAAAAGCCTTTATTACATAAAGAAGAAATTGAACTGATGTTATTTACTAGAGAATGTATATAAACACAATCTTCTAAGTCTAAAACTAAACCATTCGGCAAAACTAATGAATAAGTCCCCACGCACAATGCAGCCAGTTCTGCTCCATTACCCATGCGTAAGTCAACCTCCCCATGATGGAGTCTCCTACTATTTCTCAGGCCTTGCACATTGTTAGACAAGTGAGTCCCACAACCGGTGTCAAGCACCCAAGTAGAAGGTTCAGAGTTTTGAGAATATAGTTCAATCATATACAACATACCTGAAGCATTGTGCTTCTTGGCCTCTTGCACTTCCCTGGCTTCCTTGGATTTTAAGGATCTGCAGTCTTTCTTCCAATGACATTTCTTTTCACAAAAGAAACATTTCTCATTTCTCTTTTTCTTCTCCACCTTACCATTGGGCTTTAGGTGATCTGGAGCCTTGGCTTTGCCCTTATTTTTCTTTGTGCCTCGTGGCTTCAGGTCCATACCCGTAAGCATGACGGAGGTTTTAAGCTCCGGTTTCAAGTCCTTATCTGATTGTTTTATCAGATTGTGTAATTTTGCTAAAGTAGCTTCTTTATTAGCAGATGAAACTGCATAATAAAGTTAGAGAAGCCTTTTGATAAGGACTGAAGAATTAGATCGTGACCTATCTCATGATCCATGATGAACCCGAGGTTGGCCAATTTTTCAATGTGGCCAATCATCTTAAGCACATGTCCACTAACAGATCCTTCATTATACCTTGTTTGGAATAAGACACATGACACTTGGAATCTCACAGTATGAACGGAAGTTGCATAAAACTCCTTCAAGTGAAAGATGATGGTTTGAGCATCCATATCTTCGTGAGCTTTCTGAAGTTCGTCCGACATAGAGCCAAACATTATGCAAACTGCTTGCTCATCATCATCGACGTGTTTCTTCCAAGCATCAAATGTATTTTGGTCAGCATCTTCTGCGGGTTCAGAGGGAAATGGTATTTCAAGAATATAGAAAATATTTTCTTGTCGTAAGACAATTTTAAGGTTTCTAAACCAGTCATTGTAGTTGTCTCCTTTGAGCTTATGCTCATCAAGGATGGAACGAAGTGATACTATGTTTGCCATTTGAATGTTTGTGAAATATTTTAACCCACCTGTTAAGAGAGAATGTTAAAATTATGAATATATTTTCATTAATGTTTCATAATAACATGGGATTTTAATATTATGAAGTTGCTCCCACTCAATTGTTTTAAAATTTTAAGCAAATCGCATCAACCCCAATATGATGGATTTCTTGTAAGCAAGGATCTCATTATCATCATTTCATAACTCCGACTAGGGTCGATCGTTATAAAATACGATAATTAGGTAGGTTCCCAACTAATTTATTATATAAATCACAGTTCCTTGATCATTGGGTTGGGCAATCAAACATGTCATAGCTTATGCTAGTTTTTATGGACACCCAATCTTTGCCACTAAGTTATAAGATCACGCCTAAGGGTCGCTGCGTCTTATGACTCAAAAAATTCAAACCATTGTCAATAGTACGATTTAGGGACAAATTGGTATTGGTCAGTCTGGTAAAGCCTAGTCCTGCCAATACGGTTTAAGCCATTTGGGTCTATACTTTACAATGAGAGGCAAATTTTAGACTTAAATTATTATTGAGGATTTTAGCAAGTTTAAGTGAATAACTATCAAATGGATTCCTCCATTGAAAATTCCCCAGAGGGAGGGTGGAGCGAACTCTCTTAAATACCCTTACCTCTTAGGCTCTTATTGCCTTGGTGACAGGAATAAACAATAGATCCTCCAAATTAGTCCAACACTTTAAATATGATTTAAGGTAAGCTTTGAGTAAATGATTATCTAGATGTCTTCACAGCTTTTCCTTTTGGCTATAAAAAGGTAGTGAGTGAAGGAAGACACCAAATCATTATCTAACTCTAGTAATACCTTTGGTTAAATTAACTTTAGTTTGGAAAATTTTATTAACGCCTTGGTCCCCACCCCACTTGTATCTTTTATAATGTCTTTTATTATAAACAAGTGATTTATATTTATTAGCCTTAAAGGTAATAAATCTCTAAGTTCATCACGGAATAATTACTTAGCTAAGGGATAAGCAATACACTCTCTATTTCCTTAGAAAGTCTCTAGATGTTTGCACCCTAAAATAATCATGCCAATTCTAATCATACATAGAATCATCAAGCATATGAGTTTTAATATGTTGCAATTATTTTAGGTATTAAATAACTTTCATTAATATTTAATTATGATATTGCATTTTATTTTATTCAAATAAATTTACTATTCATGTTTTTTTACTGATGCGTGAACTTTAAATGCAATTTCACAATTCAAATCTTAACCAAATCATGCAATACATGTGCCAAAAATTAAGTTCATGGTGTTAGCTTTCCAACAAGCTCTTACACACCCAATTTCGAGTTCAAATGAGAGAGAACTAATCAAAACAAAAATGGTGCGCTAATACCACTGTTGGGAAGTGGCCGCGAGTGAGCAGCGGAAAATCAAGAAGAAAAAGACTTACTTGAACCGAAGACTCCTCCAGTCCTCCCTCCAATCTACAAGCTTTTCTCGAACTCAGTAAGCTCTTCCATGTTCCAAAGAGCCACCCAAGTGTATGGCCTCCAAAGGTGCACACACCAAAGCCAAAACTCAATGGCAAGACTACGCCTTGAGTGCACAGGTATTTTGTCCTTGGTGCTAGCCTAGGCAAATACCTCAAAACTTTTAACTCAAGGTTCCTCTAGTCAATTAGACTTAAGGATCCTCAAAATTAGTGGCTTACTCTTAAACTTTAGAGTTGCTCACTTATATAAACCTAAGATATGAAAGGTTTGGTGCAAAAATTTGTAAAGAAATCTTTGGGTTTATATAGGTGCTCCAAAGACAACAAAATTAATTATGAACCTGATGTGGGATAAAATCTAATTTAATCTTAGTCATTGGATCTTAATTTAGTGGTTTAATGAGATTATAAAACCCTAATAAGAGTTTGGGCCGAATTGGAATTCAAAACAAATAACAAATAAATAAAAATTACTATTCACGTTTTTATTTATTTATTTATTCCAATTCCCAAAGTGCCCCTATTGTCATTCACCAATCCCTAAACCACTATGGAACCTCATAAATGATCTGTTCAATAATTAAACACATTGAACCATTTATGAACAATTCCTACAGCAATCATATATGCTGTTAAATTTGTACTGTGCACTGTTAACCATTGATTTCGACTTTGTTGTGTGTGACCTTTTGGGTTCCCCTCAAGTTGGACATGAAATGAATCGTGATAATTTAATCGAACATAAATTATCCTCTGATCAGATGGTCGTTCGATTTCAATGACCAAGGTTGACATCTAGCAACATGTCAAGGCCCCCAAATGAGAAGGAAAGATATATACCCATTTTGTATGCAATTTACATATGATACGGTCCATCGCCTAACTGTATCCCCACCGTTTGACCTAGGGTATGGAAAGTGTCTACCCATATAGTCAAAGGTATGATGTTGATAGTGTCATGAATCATGCTAACCCAAGAATCTCACATGATTCTTCCGCTGCGGCCACAGTCTCAAGCACTGATCATTCATATCAACCCGCAAACTGGAATACTACTCTTATAAGAAAATATTATCCAAGAGAGTGGTGATTCTCTGTTGTATCTTTACAAACTTCAGGTGTTTCAACAAATGACCCAATCATACCCTTATAACCGGATCTTTTGAACCGGGGAAGGAGAATGTCAAAGTCATTTGATCCACACATAAGATTGTAAAGACCTCAAGTCTAAGGACTAGTCATACAGTCGATACATGAAAGTTCTCACAGACACATGGGATAAACACTCAATGTGAAAACTTTCGGCGGTCAGTTCGATGGACACGAGCAACTCATACATCCATGTAATACACCAAGCGGACGGATCTCCGCTACTAGCCTATGAGATCAGCTACCCCACTTAAGGGTAGATCATATCATCATGCTAGTCTCTCCGCTTTGTGAACGCCCAGATTATTCACAAAACTATGACTATGAACGTTTGAGAGTAATGATTCTTATAAGGCATGGAAGCCATCATCTTATTACTCCAAAGGCTTTATTACAGTGTTTGATGATTCATATAAGTTATGTAAGACACATATAATAAAGATTTTCATTTTATTAATTAATGAAAATATTACAAATACATGTACATATAGCCCATCCACAAGTTGGGTATAGGGCATATCCCTAACAGTTTACAATCAAACATAAGGCCGATGGGACAGTTGAGAGATATAAGGTGACACTTGTTGTAAACATACTTACGGAGTTGACTATCAAGAAACCTTTGCTCCTGTAGCCAAGATGAACTTGATTCGAGTTCTATTATCTCTTGTAGCAAATCTAAACTGGCATCTTGAGCAGCTTGATGTAAAAAATGCATTCTTGCATGGTGATTTAGAAGAAGAGGTGTACATAGAGTTGTCTTGGTTTTCATGATATGTTTAGCAGAAAAAATGTGTGCAAGTTGAAAATGTCATTGTATGGACTAAAATAGTCACATCGCGCTTGGTTTGAGAAGTTTACTAGAGCAATTCGCCGATTTGAGTATACTCAAATTCAAGGTTGTTGGGTTTTCTAGGTCAAACCAAGATCAATTAAGCAAGAAATCATGTGAATACAACAAATTAAGAATGCGGAAAATACTCACTTTGATCGGTTTTGGATGTAGGAGATAACAAAAATCCAAGCCTTTGTGTTGTGTTCCAAGCTCCCATTTGATGTATGTTGAGCTTCCAAGCTTCCAATCTTTGAATCTTGAATTCCAAACTCATGGGAAAGGTTTCCCTATCACTTTTGTAAGACTCATTTAGTGTGCTAGCACTTGGAAATTTTGCAACAAAATTTCCTAGTTCTTCCTTACAACTCTCGGCAATGAGAGCAAAAGAGAGGGAGAGTAACTTTTGCTTGTCAAAAACGTGAATGAGGAGAGAAGTGAGAAAAGTGATTTTTATTGACTTGTATTTTAATTTCCAAAATAAAATAATGATATGCCAAAATTGGTATAAAGTCAATCACCTTTTTCACTTTGTGTGTTTTACAAGTTTATAACCACCCACCAAATTCCATCAACATAAAGTGGATTAAAATGACTAGGTGATGTGACTTGTGGGCCCTACTTGATTCAAAATCCGAGTGGCCCACAACACATCCCGGGCTCGGGTTCGCTAATTCCGAATTAACGAATTTTTCGTTACGACGTAATTAAATCAAATTTAATTAAATAATTATGCCTAGCAAAATTACTATTCACGTTGCTTGCGAATTAATTCTAAATTAATTCGTTCGCCCGAATTAAAAACCAATTTTAATTCCACGTCGAAATCTAATTTCGTTTAATATATCGAATATATTATTTTATCGATTAATTCCAAATTAATCGTTCTCTCTCTTTCAAATAGTATTTTATCCCATATAAAATCTCTCCGTAATTAATCCTAAATTATCTTTCTCTCACTTCTAATTAATCCCAGATTAATTATCTTAGAGTCATACGTCATCGGTGAATCTTCGGGAAGCGACTCATGAGATCCCCGGATATGTTGGCAGTAAATCTGGTCATCGGAATATCTGAATACGTGCGTACCTAGTACCACGTTCTTACCGATTTACAAGACATGGTTGGCTTCTAGCAAAGCGTCGTGCCTACCCAATTCTCCAGAAATATTCTTTTAAGGAATATGTAATCTATATCAGGCGTAGTATACGTAGTATACGTAGTATTACGTATTACGATCCAGTATCAGATGTCACATGCTAGGCCTGGGGCTGGAATTGTCTCTGCCTCGTACGAAACATATATCGGATCTCTGGTAACTAGTCTCTATAATCGGATAAACATGACCTAGTCATATTATCACAATGACTGTAGTACATAAGAGTACTAGTTACCTAGCCTACATGATGATCATCTCCATATGACTGGAGTGATACTTCCATTTTGACATCACACCCAATACACTACGATTCTCAATATACCCAGAAGAGGCGTACACAGAACCTGTTAAAGCCCTGGACGACCAAAACCAAAGTATATTGATTGTCGCAAGTATTAGCGATGCAAGTCTCAGGTTAAGGCCAAATGCACCTACCCTGATTCGAACTTCCATAGACACATAGTCATACTACCAATGGAATTCTGAGGGGTCTATCCAGAGCAAACTGTTTCCGTACCATCGGTTTGCATAAGTATCCAATACTTAAATATATGAGAACTATGCCGTTATGCTCCCACAACGTGCACAAGTGCAATACTAGTATATTCCGCATTATCGATGTCTAATCTCGATAATACTACGACTATGGATATTTTAATGATTAAACTTTAGTAGATTAATATTTATCTCATATCTTATTAATCCAGAACTAATCATATGGACTTTTATCATTTATATATTCCGGTAATCCAATTACAAATGATAAAAGAGCATTTTCTTTTGTCACATAGTTAATTTGTACAACAACACCATGTTCTGTACAAATAGTGATGTTATGGGTCATAATTGTTCAACAATCTCCCACTTGGCCTATAGCCAATCACTCAAGTGTCCTACACCTGAACTATGTACGGGTCGCTCAAACTTCTGCTGAGAAACAGCTTTCGTCAGCGGATTTACAAGGTTATCATCTGATGTGATTTATTCGATCATCACATCGCCACGATGTATGATCCGAATGAATCAGATGAATAGTTGAAGTATATACTTAGATTGTTTATGAGACCATTAATTCTTTAGCTTGTGCTGTAGCCTAGCTCAGCTGCTAACAGAACTACTCCTAATCTAATTAGGAATTTTACAGATCCAAAATTGCTTCTTTTGCTACCTCAGCTGCAGCAATATTCCACTTTGTTGTTTATTCTGCAACAGTATCTTGCTTGGAAGATTTCCAGCTCATTATTCCATTATTCAAACTATATAGTACCCTTATTACGACTTACAGTCGTTATTGTCGGTTTTGGAAACTTGCAACGGTGAACCCAGTCACTTCAAGTTCTCCTCCTCCATAGCTTAAAAAAACATCCTTAGTTCATCTAAGATACTTAAGAACGTTCTTAACATCAATCCAATGACCATCACTTGGATTGGCCCGATTGTGACTCCATATGCTCAAAGCATATGAGACACTAGGTCACGTACATTTCAAAATGTACGAGTTCTCAGAGAGTGCCAACAACTTTTAGATCTATCCCAGTAGATCTTTATTCCTAGAATAAAGGTTGTTTCTACCAAGTATTCTATGGAGAATTTTCATGAAAGGCAAGCTTTCACCGATTGTATTATAGGAATGTCATTTCCAAGAAATGATATATCATCATTATTTAGGACGATCACTGTCAGTACGCTCCCACTAACCTCTTTATATACACAAGAATCATTTTCGTTTTGAATTAAATCATATACCATTATGATTACATCAAAATGCTAGTTCCAAGAACATAATGCGTGTTTCAATCCATAAATGGATCGAATTAACTTGCAAACCTTGTTTGCATGTTTTGGTACCTCCAAAAGGTTTCCGTTTAAGGAAAGCGTTTTTGATGTTCAGCTGCCATATTTCATAAATGAAACATGCAGCATTAGCAAGCATTATCCAAATGGATTTAATCATGGCAACGAGTAAAATATTTCGTCGTAATCGACACAATGTTGATAACGATACCTTTTCGCTACAAGCCTAGCTTTGTACGTTTGTATATTTCCATCCATGTTTGTCTTCCTTGAAGACTCATATAGTACCTATAGGCACAATGCCTTTCGGTACATCAACCAGTGTCTAAACTTGGTTGGTATACATGGAATCCATTTCGGACTTCATGACACTTTGCCATGAAATGAGTCGATACATTGTATCACTTCCTCATACGTAGTCAGTTCGTCTTCCTCAATAAGATTGACATCTTCATGAGGTGAGATCAGAAACCCATACCTCCCAGGTTGTTTTCTGACTCTCTCCGACTTACGCGGTTCTTGTGTATTCGAAGATTATGGTACAATTTCATCCCTGATGAACTGTTTGTGTTCCATTAAGGAATCGGTGCCTGGAACAATATTACTCCTATTTTTATCGAGTTTTACTTCCCTCTCACTTACCACTGCATATAGGTATTCCTCTTAGGAAAACCGCATGGCGAGCAACAATTACATTGTTCTCTTGTGAGTTGTATAAGTACTATACTTTGTTACCCTAGGATAACCCACAAATTAGGCACTTATCCGATTTGGGTTCTATTTTGGTATCATCCAAACATATGCCCAGCATTCCCAAATCTTCAGGAATGAGAAAACCCGGTTTCTTTCCTGTTTATATCTAATATGAAATCTGTCTAACAGATTTTCATGAAACCTTATTCAAAATAAGTATTGCACTTTTTAATGCGTATCCCTAGAAGGAAAATGGTAGCTCAGAACGACTCATAATTAACCTTTACTATGTCCAACAAAGTTCGGTTTCTCTGTTCGGACACACCGTCAAATTGAGGTGTTCCGTGAAGAGTCCACAATGAAAGAATACTATACTCTTTCAAATATTCGAGAAACTTATTGCTTAAGTATTTTCATCACGGTCCAATCGCGATGTTTTAATACTCTTTGAATTTATCAAAAGTTTCTGATTCGTGTTTCAAAAGAAGATATAACCATAACGCGATGCCACATCCGTAAAGGTTACGAAGTGTTCATATCCACCTCTAGCCTAGCTAGATATGGGCCCACTTATGTCACTGTGAATGAGGGCTAACAGATCGGTGGCACTTGCACTTTTACCAAGTAAAAGGTGTTTTAGGCACTTTTCCTAATACACTAGATTCGTATACATCATTTGAATTAGAATCAAATCCGTCCTAGTATCCACTCTTCGAAAGTATGGATATACGAGTCTTGTTAATGTGTCCCAGAAAACAATGCCACTTATAAGTCTCAACTGATTTATTCAGTTTGAGCTATTTTTTTTTCATGTTATACGTTTGAGATTCATTTATATTCAAAATATAAATACTGTTATTCACATATAATGTGTTTATCTCAATATCATCTTTATAAAATAAAACACTTAGTGTTCTAGAATATAAAGGTATACCCGCAACGGGTTAAACTTAGATATAGAGATAATGTTTCTAGTCAAACTAGGTACATTATAACAGTTTCCTAATTTAAGTACATACCCGAATGGTAGTTCCTAAACTTAGGATTCTACGGTTAAAATAGCGACTTTCATCCCGTTTCCAACTCGTAGGTCGATCTCAATTGAAGTCAGTCTCCTGCTTATCAGTAGATTATGCACATCAGTACATATTTATGTACCACGTTTAATATCAAAAATCCAATTTTGAAAGTAATAGTGTACATGTTTATGACAAACTTCCTTGAAGCCGGAGCCTTGCCCCGCCTTCACTTCCTTCATGTCTGCCTTGTCCACACGGCAGTCACGCATCCAATGACCCCGTTTGCCACAGTTTAGGCAGACATCTTGGGATATGTCATTTGTCTTCCTAGAAGACTGTGATGATTTTCCCTCTGCCCTTTTTAGAAGCTCTGGCTCTGCCTCATTGAGCATAGCCATCAACTCTCCAAGAGTTTACTCTTGGTTCATCATGAACCTGCCTCAGGTTTCGGGTAGAGACTATAAGATCAAATCTTTGGTAGTCTCGGCCACGTAGGTAATGCCCAGCTAACCTAGCTAATTGATGTCAGCAATCATCTGCGACACCTAGTGCTCGACAGATGTACCCTCTGACATTCATGAGCGACAGAGCTTCTTTTGCAATTTGTACTTCTAAGATCTAAGAATAGATCTATGAAGATCCTTTAATTTCAACATCATGGTATAAAGATCTAATCCTTAGTTTTGACGAAAAAATTAAAGTGTCATTGTAGTAAGCATAATGGATTGAGCATTAAATTTATCATCACCATGAGTCTTCCAAAACTCATGCTCCACTATTTGCTCAATTCCGGGCTCAGGCCCGAGATGTTTCTCTATAAAATAGAATAACTTCTCAGTTCCCGGGACTATCCTGAGGTTTTATTCCCAATTTGAAAATTAAAGCCGTTTAAAATATTTTCACCCAGGATTATGTTCTAAACGTTAATCTTTCAATTATCTTGATTTCAATAGTCCAACTATCCAATCAACGATTTCGGGTACTATTGAATATAATGATTACTATAGTCTAACTATATAATCAACTATAATTTGATTGGTTAAATTCAAATATATTGATTACTATAATCCAATTATATAATCAACTATAAATTGAAGTAGTTTGAATACAGTCCAACTGTTTAATTAAAACAACAATTAAATATTTAAATAATGACGAAAAATGAAATGAGCGCGTTTTGGCAAGTATCTAAACGAAATTGCAAATTTAATACTTGCCTCCCATTATTTTTCGGCGAGCCTCTAGCCCTCTGTTGAGTAGTCGGGAAACCTAGTTTCCTAGTGGGCTAGGATCCCGTTAAATAACACACAACCTTGACTTTGGCCAACAAGCTGTATGATATTTAACTAAGTAGATCTCTAGGATCAATTGGATCTCATCCAATTCCTAGATCCAGTAGGTGGACATCCAAGTCCGAAACATATATCTAATATATGCCAATATATCCAATATATTCCCTAACCTTTTTTCCTCTGAATCAACTAAGTCTTGGCTTTGGCACAACAAGCTTAATGATTCCAGTTAAGCGGGACCCATTGACTTTGGAAAGCTTCGTAATCGATGTCGATGGACAAGAAGTGATCTTGACTTTGGCCAACAAATCACAACTTGGACAAGACATGCGATATGGAACAAATTTTTCATGATTCAAACACATCCGCGATGGACAAAGGTCTTGACTTTGGCCAAAAAACCAGTACCAATCTTGGATCTTCAGAGAGAATCACTCAATGGAAGGAAATGGCTTAATATTTGTTGAGGGTTTTTCGTGTAATTGGCAACCAATTAATTATCTTTGATTAGGTCTCATCATACACCCTTAAGCATGCATTCTAAAAGCATAATAAGGCGCGATAAATAAATTAATAATGATATGCGGATGGATATTTAAAACATTTTGTTCCTAGAACAAATCTCTCCCTTTCCTCTCTCTCGCTAGCACTATTCATACTTCTACCCAATTACATAACACTTCCAAAGAAACCTCATTTACATTGAGGGGAATAGGTGAGAAGAGAAATAAAAAGAATCAAGAGGTAATATGCTGGACACACAGGTCCAATTTAATAATTCTAAATTTATTACAATAATTTTAAAAATTGCCCTCACCCATCTAATATCCATCTGATATACATTATTCATACATCACATCCATGTATTCACACAAAACATGTTATTAATAAATCTAATCCAATTAATTAATCTTTGATTAATGACCATCCAATGTTCAAACAACGATTTGATTTGCGCGAGTCCAACTCATTTTAAGAATAAGTACTCAAAGTACGAATTCTTGAATTATATCAAACTACAATATTAAATCCAATTTAATTTGTATTCAATACTAATTCTTTATTTAATTCCAAATTAAATAATTATATTTTATTAATGAGCCTTTGCGACTTAGATTCTAAATCTAATCTTAACGGGTCTCAAAGCCCAATTAACATCCAATGTCAATTTAATTAATGTCCAATGGGCTTTCAATTAATTTATAAGGCATGTACTTTGGCAACCAAAGCCCAATAAGGAATCACCCTTTGCCAAAAATCAATTTAGGCCCATTAGGCCCAATTAAAATTTTAAAGGCCCATTATATTATATTTGGACTTTATGGAAATGGTTTTAGGCCCAATTGGATCCAACCAATTATTTTTGGACAGTTATGACCAATAGCGTCACTATTTGTACAGATCATGGTGTTGTTGTACAAATTAACTATGTGACAAAGGAAATTGCTCTTTTATCATTTGTGATTAGATTACCAAGATGTATAAATGATAGGAGGTCCTTATTATTAGTTCCTGAATTGAGATGATATGAGACAGTATCAATCCACGAAGGTTTAATCATTAAATATCCCTAGTCAGAGTATTATCGAGATTGGACATCGATAATGCGTAAAAGACTAGTATTACACTTGTGTGCGTTATGAGGGCATAACATCATAGTTCTCATATATTTGGGTATAGGATACTCATGCAAGTATAGTACGAGGTTGTGTTTTACCGATGGTACGGAAAACAGCTTCGCTCTGGATAGACCCCTCGGAATTCCATTGGTAGTATGACTATGTGTCTATGGAAGTCCGAATCAGGGTAGGTGTATTTGGTCTTAACCTGAGACTTGCACCGCTAATATTTGCGACAATCAATGTACTTTGTTTTTGGTCGTCCAGGGCTTTAACTGTTTCTGTGTACGCCTCTTTTGGGTATATTGAGAATCGTAGTGTATTGGGTGTGATGTCGAGATGGAAGTATCACTCCAGTCATAGTGGAGAAGATGATCACGTAGGATATGAAACTGGTTCTCTTATGTATTGCAGTCATCGGGATAATATGACTAGGTCATGATTATCCGATATAAAGACTAGTTACCAGAGATCCGATATGTGCTTCGTACGGGGCAGACACAATTCCAGCCCCAGGCCTTGCACGTGACATCTGATACTGGATCGAAATATGCAATACTACGTATACTACGCCTGATATAGATCACATGTTCCTGTAAGGATATTTCTGGAGAATTGGGTAGGCATGGTGCTTTGCTAGAAGCCAACCTTGTCTTGTAAATCAGTACAAATGTAGTACTAAGTACGTACGTGTTCGGATAGTCCGACAACCGGATTTACTGCTAACATATTCGGGGATCTCATGGGTCGCTTCCCGAAGATTCACCGATGACGTATGACTCACACTTTATTAATCTGGGATTAATTAGATGAGAGAGAAAATTAATTTAGGATTAATTACAGAGATATTTTATCTGGGATAAAATATTAATTAAAGAGAGAAAACGATTAATTTGGAATTAATCGATAAAATAATATATTTGATATATTAAACAAAATTGGATTTCGACGCGGAATTGAAATTAGATTTTAATTCGGGCGAACGAAATAATTTAGAATTAATTCGTTAGCGACGTGAATAGTGATTTTGCTAGGCATAATTATTTAATTACGTCGCAATGGAAAATTCGTTAATTTGGAATTAGCGAACCCTAGCCCGGGAGTGTTTGCGGGCGCATTCTCATTTCGAATTCGAATGCGGCCCACAAGTCACATCAAGCGTCAAATCACTTGTCACTTTGATTGATGTGACAACTTGTCACTTGATTGTGTGAATAGTGATGGAAGTTGATGGAGTTGTTGGTTGGCTTGATTGTTTTGACTTTTGGAAAGCCAAAATTTTGGTTAATGAATTTTGAATTCATTTTTTGTGTATTAGATACACATTTTTTTTCCAAACACCACAACTTATCACACAAAACACTCTCTCTATTCTTCTCCCTCTCTCTCACGGCCATAGGCCAATTTCTTCTTCCTCTTCACTGGTTTTGCCGAGAGTTGAAGGAAGACCAAGGTGATTTTTGCGGCAAAAATTACTGAGTGCTAGCACACTTTAGAGTCTTACTTTAGATTTTTGCGGCAACAAAATTTTGCAACAAAATTTCCTAGTTCTTCCTTACAACTCTCGGCAATGAGAGCAAAATAGAGGGAGAGTAACTTTTGCTTGTCAAAAACGTGAATGAGGAGAGAAGTGAGAAAACTGATTTTTATTGACTTGTATTTTAATTTCCAAAATAAAATAATGATATACCAAAGTTGGTATAAAGTCAATCACCTTTTCACTTTGTGTGTTTTACAAGTTTATAACCACCCTCCAAATTCCATCAACATAAAATTGATTAAAATGACTAGGTGATGTGACTTGTGGGCCCCACTTGATTCAAAATCCGAGTGGGCCCGCAACACATCCCGAGCTCGGGTTCGCTAATTCTGAATTAACGAATTTTCCGTTGCGACGTAATTAAATCAAATTTAATTAAATAATTATGCCTAGTAAAATTACTATTCACGTCGCTTGCGAATTAATTCTAAATTAATTCGTTCCCCCGAATTAAAATCCAATTTTAATTCCACGTCGAAATCTAATTTAGTTTAATATATCGAATATATTATTTTATCGATTAATTCCAAATTAATCGTTCTCTCTCTTTCAAATAGTATTTTATCCCAGATAAAATCTCTCCGTAATTAATCCTAGATTAATTTTCTCTCTCTTCTAATTAATCCCAGATTAATTATCTTCGAGTCATACGTCATCGGTGAATCTTCGGGAAGCGACCCATGAGATCCCCAGATATGTTGGCAGTAAATCTGGTCATCAGAAAATCTGAATACGTGCGTACCTAGTACCAGGTTCTTACCGATTTACATGACATGGTTGGCTTCTAGCAAAGCGTCGTGCCTACCCAATTCTCCTGAAATATTCTTTTAAGGAATATGTAATCTATATCAGGCGTAGTATACGTAGCATACGTAGTATTGCGTATTACGATCCAGTATCGGATGTCACATGCTAGGCCTGGGGCTGGAATTGTGTATGCCTCGTACGAAGCATATATCGGATCTCTGGTAACTAGTCTCTATAATCGGATAAACATGACCTTGTCATATTATCCCGATGACTGCAGTACATAAGAGTACTAGTTCCGTATCCTACATGATCATCATCTCCATATGACTGGAGAGATACTTCCATCTTGACATCACACCCAATACACTACGATTCTCAATATACCCAGAAGAGGCGTACACAGAACCTGTTAAAGCCCTGGACGACCAAAGCCAAAGTATATTGATTGTCACAAGTATTAGTGATGCAAGTCTCAGGTTAAGACCAAATACACCTACCCCGATTCGGACTTCCATAGACACATAGTCATACTACCAATGGAATTCTGAGGGGTCTATCCAGAGCGAAGCTGTTTCCGTACCATCAGTAAACACAACCTCCTATCACACTTGCATAAGTTCCAATACTTAAATATATGAGAACTATGTCGTTATGCTCCCACAATGCGCACAAGTGCAATACTAGTCTATTCCACATTATCGATGTCCAATCTCGATAATACTACGACTAGGGATATTTTAATGATTAAACCTTAGTGGATTAATATTGTCTCATATCTTATTAATCCGGAACTAATCATATGGACTTTTATCATTTATATATCCCGGTAATCCATTTACAAATGATAAAAGAGCAGTTTCCTTTGTCACATAGTTAATTTGTACAACAACACCATGTTCTATACTAATAGTGATGCTATGGGTCATAATTGTCCAACAAATGTGACAATAACTTATTCTTTAAGCACTCTAAAGATTGGAAGATCACTGCTTTGATTTGTTATGTGGATGACATCATTGTTACTGGCAATGATTTTGACGAAATAAGAAGACTTAAAAGAATGCTCGCTGAAGAATTTGAGATTAATAATTTTGGAAAACTAATATACTTTTTGGGAATAGAAGTTGCAAGATCAAGTAAATGAATATTTCTCTCGCAAAGGAAGTTTGTTTTAGACCTTCTCCAAGCTGCATGTATGTTAGGCTGCAAACCATCAGATAATCTGATTGACCCTAATCAAAATTTGGAACCACCAGAGATTTCGATTGATCCTAATCAAAATTTGTGGGCTACAGTTAAGAGTGATCCAATTGACAAGGATCAATACCAAATATTGGTAGGAAAATTGATATATTTATCTCATACTAGGCCAGATATTGCATTTGTTGTTAGTGCAGTAAGTCAATTTATGCATTCCCCATGTGAAGTACATAAAGAGGCAAATTTGAAAATTATAAGATATTTGAAAAGCACCCCTTGAAAAGGTTTACTCTTCTTAAAGAATTACCATCTTCAAATAGGGGGATATACGGATGCTGGTTGGGCAGGTTCAAGTATAGACAGAAGGTCCACATCTGGATATTGCACATTTATTGGAGGAAATCTCGTCACTTGGAGAAGTAAAAAAATCAGTAGTAGCTCGATCTAATGTCGAGGCTGAGTTCAGATCAATGGCTCAAGGAATTTGTGAATTGTTGTGGTTGAAGACATTACTGAAGGAATTGCAGGTTGCTCGAATAGATACAATGAAACTATATTGTGACAACAAAGCTGCTATTAGCATTGCTCAAAATCCAGTTCAATATGACAAGACTAAACATGTTGAAGTGGATAGACACTTTATCAAAGATAAGATAGAAGATGGTCAAATTTGTAATCCATTTGTTACCAGCAAAGAACAGTTAACAGATATATTTACCAAAGGGCTACCAAGACCTAATTTTCTTTCATGGGTTAGCAAGCTGGGAATGATAGATATATTTGAACCAGCTTGAGGGGGAGTGTGGAAAATAATTGTAAGAGTGATTGTATGAGATTATGTTAGAATTTCTAAGATATGATTGTGTAATCCCCTAGATATGATTGCATAATCGTTGTAATTATAAGTAGATTTATATTCCATATTTATCTTAGCCTTATGCCTATATAAAGTCATATTTCTTATACAGTTTGAATTATTCTAATAAAGAACATTCAGTTTTTTCAACGGAAAAAAATGACGAGTCGGGATCGACAAACCCATGTGAGTACGTCTCCACCTCCATTTCTCACTGTTGTCGGCATTTTCTGCATCGTCACTGGCAGCTGGAGGATTGGGGAGCTCTGCCGCATCTTTCTGGGGTGGTGCGCCGGTCAGCGGTGGCCGGCACAACCAGAAATCGATGGAACGAATTTTTGGGGTGGGGGTCGAGTTTGAGATATTGAGATGTTTTGCCCTTTTGGAAATTTCAGAAAACTAAGGGTATTTATAGAAAACTTTATGAAATTTATAATCTAACCCCCAAAAATTACAGTCAAGCCTCTATCATGAGATTTTCATGAAATTTATATTTTTGAAGCCCTTATGATACAAATTTCAAAAAATATTCAACATGAAAGTTTTTCGTCTCAAAAAAATGAGTTCGACGGTTCAAGAATTAATTGAATCGGAGTTCGTTTATTATCTCTATAATCAAACCAAAAAACTTCATTTCCATAGAATAATATACATAGATCGCGTAAGCGGTTCCTTAATGTCACACGATTTCTAATGCATCAAATCTGTATTTTAAAATATTTCAAACTATATTTCAACATTTAAACTATTATTCTCCAATTTTGTCTCCTTCTGAGACTCGATCTGCAATACAAAATCCTTCCGGAAGAGTTTCCGAATTTCTAGATATTACAACATTGCCGATTCTCAGTCACATTTGTGACTTCAATTATATATGTTACCTCAGTTACATTACTGACCATCAGTCATATTATAGACCATCAGTCACATTACTGACCATCAGTCACATTGAGCATAATTATAATTGTGACCTTAGTTACATTGTTGACCCTCAATCACACTGCGCACAGTCACAATTGCGATCTTAGTCATATTACCGATCTTTAGTCACACTTATGACTTTAGTCACATTAGTTATGTCAGCCACATTACAGACCCTCAGGCACACTGAATATAATCACATTTGTAACCTCTGTCATATTATGACTGAATTTTTTATCGACAATCAAAAAATGACTGTCAATTAGGGGTGTGTGTGTATATAAGTGTTAATTTATTTAGGCGTAGTAACAATGTGACTATAAGTGGCTTCATCCACACACAAAAAAAAAACGGAATTAATATTTAGCGTACAGTTAAAATAAAAATATGTGCTTTCATACAGTTTCAAAAGGAGAGATAGGAAGTTAAAATATAAAGCATATATATATATATATATATATATATTATTGCTCATGTGAACAATAATATTTTTTTTACTTTATAAGGGTAAAAGATGGGAAATAATAGATCAAATTTCTTATTAGTCTAAAGATGAATAAAATTTAAAAACATAGGAATAAATGTTCGTAAACTTAATGAGTATGGTTTTTTAATAATAAGTTATATATGTGCATTATCCTCAAGGGGTGTGGCTTGGTGGCAAGGGGCTTAGGATTTTATTGTCAGGTCATGAGTTCGAGTTCAGTTGTGCATTTATTGTAAGAGTCTGAGGTAACCGAGGATTTTATGTATTTCATTTAAATTCGGATAGGGTGATTTGACGACTGTGTTTAAAAAAAAAATTTATATATGAGCATTCACACAAGAGCACTTTCCAAGATCTCTCAAAATGAGAACCTAAACATGGTTTATTGAGAATAAGTTGATTAAATATTTAAAAATAGATAGAGTTCCGCTTATGCTACATGTTATGTTAACGCGATTTCAAGCCGCACACAAGATCGTAGACATCCTCTTTCGAGAATGCCTTCTACTAATTGGAGTTACTATTGAGTTATTTTGAAATTATAATTAAAAAAACAATTGGAGATCATAGGCCGGCCTTGATTACATCATCCTTGTAACAATCCAATCATATCATCGGCTAGTTGCACTCTAAGAAATTATTTCTGACATAATTGGTTCACATCAAAATGTCTCAAGAGGCATTCTCTTAACTCTTAATGACTGGCCTTCATCTTCATCTTCACTGTTGTGGCTGTAGTGTGCATGATCATCATCATAATCAGAAGCTGGCCCTCTCAAATTCATCTGAGGATCAGACAGCTAATCAAGGCACAAAAAGGTACAATAATATGCAATGAAAACATAAAAATATTTGTTTACTATGAAAATTTCTTTCCTTTTTTTGCTCATTTTGATAGGAGCATCAAAATGGGTCAATATTCATATTTGTTCGAATGGATTCGCATTAAAGATAATATACATTCAGAAATATGAGTCATTTATTAAATGAATCGAATATGAATTTGAATTCACTTATTCATTTCTTCGTTTATGATTCGTTTATTATTTTCTTTTTACCAAGTATTTTTATTTAAGATTTGAAAATTTTTTATCGATTATCGTAAGAAAAATAATTTAATTTATATTTGATAAGTCACTTTTAATATATCCATTAATAGTGCATTTAATACATACATGTTTATAAAGAATTAATGTAAATAAATTACGGTGATATATGTCATTATCATGTCAAGATAATGAATATTCGTTTATTAATTGAATCGAAAAAGAATTATGATATTAAAATTCGTTTATTAAACAAATTAAATACGAATCCATTATATTTTGATTCAATTTATTTAGAATTCATTTTTGCCAACCTCTACCTTGTGGAATTATTCACTTTGTGCATAACTGCATATCTTGCATTTTAAAGAAAATTTTCTTCACAATATGATAAGCAATAAATGCAACCTTATAAAGTAAATAGATTATCCTTATAACTTGAGTCATATTTGGAGCAATGAACCATAACAATATTTCTCGTATTCATTTTTTAGGATTCTTCTTCCTACACAACATCAGCCATGAGATAATCATATTGGTGAAATTAGTGTCATTAATCGAAATTAACATACATTAAATAATCAAAAATCAGAACGCAAACTCAGATCTAGACTAACATGCCAACTTAGACAAAAACCCTAAAACTTGGAACATGAAGAAAACCTGGTAAATGACGAAACTTGCAGTCCAAGTCGAGATATATCTCTGTCCTTAAGAACTTATTAGCCTCGTCTAGGTGTTTTACGGGTTTTATGGCTAACGTCCTCCCAGGATAACTTAGATTACTCTTCTTCAAGGGGCACTCCTTAAGAAGATCTTGAACTTGGATAATGGAGGAACTCTCTCTGACTCAAAAAATAATAATATTATACTCATAAATTCGGATGGATTCGGATCTTTAGAACATGAAGGCTTCCTTATAAAGGCATGGAATGGTGCCTTAAGGGCACCATTTGGTTTGGGGTGCAACCCTCCAAAGGGTTATACCCCTCCCATGCACCACTTGGAGACTAGAAATATATTCTTCTAAATTGAAGGACATGTCCCTACATGTGTGTTGTTGGGGTTTCGAGCAAATGGCGCTGCGGAAGCGCGGTTAGGGCGAAATCATAATTTAAAACTTTTTCAAATTACCGAATAGATTATTCAATATCTAATATGAATACTTTATTCATATCTCACCTAAACCTATTTATTCGATATCAAATAACGACATAAATATATATGAAACGTCGTGAAACTTTTACGAAAAATATTTTTCCGTAAAATGACGCAAAATGCGTTTTTGACCAAATCGACCACCTGTAACTTATGGAGACTACCCAGGTCAGCCCCAATAGTGTTAGGGCAGTTCATGGGCTTCCCGAACAGTGAAAAATTGACTGTTTGGACAGCCGTCACCCGGTTGGCTCAAAAGTCACCCGGTAACGCCGTTTTTGGCCGTTTTCGCTTATTTCAACTTCGAAACACTTTCCGGAAATTGTTCCAACTCCCAAAAAACATCCAATACATTCATAAGACATCATTTTCATCATCAAAAATAGAAAAATTCCAGGTCTGATCCAGAAACTGAAAATGCCTAATTTCATGCTTTAAATCCAATTTTTCAACATTAATCAAATTAACCTTGACACCAATTCAAGTCACCACATATGAATCACCCAAGAATAATTCTAGGTATTACAAGAGTGGTCATAACACTCTATAATAGCAACTCATCATCAAATGATTAATTTGGACAACAATTACAATAATTTCATCCAAATACACTTCACACATGCACTACACTTCCAATTCCATCCACCACAACCAAAAGCCCCAAATTTATAAGAAGAAAGTAAACGCTAGAACCATTCTAACAATTCAAGATGATGAAACAAATTTCTAAACTCAAGAATGATAAAGATTACCTCTAATATTCAATTATCCTTAAGCGTTTCTTGAATTTTCTTCACATTCTTCTTTGTTTCATCAAACAAAATTTGAGAGGTTTGGAGGATGAGACTCACGGCTATGGATTCCATTGAAAGCCAAAAGAAAAAAATTTAACTTTAAAATACATGGTGACCGACTTTGGAGGCTATTTTAGTCATTTGGAAAAAATTAAATCCATTAATTAAATTAAACTTTATCTTAACAAATCAAATTTGACAAATAAAGTTTAATTAAATCATGCCATGTGTACAAATAATAATTAGCCATATTTCATAACATTTATGAAATATAGATATTATTTAATCATTTAAATATTTAACATTTAAATATCTAAATAATTAATTAATATAATTATTATTATATAGGTATTTTTTATTTACAATAAATAACAAATATATATATTTATGGCATGTGTCAAAATCTTATTTGACGAATAATTAATGTGTATCTAATCGTATTATGTATCAAATACAAATACACAATAATTATTAAATGACCAAAATCGCCTAATGTATGTGTTATCGTTTAACCGATTAAACGATTTGAATTAAATCACTTAATCCGATGAAGTATTATGAATAATCCGTATTATTCATATCGCGTTGTCCAAGTGCTCAACGATTACACTTCATATTGTGGGATTCTCTAAGTTTAGGTTTATCCGTCACGAAATCCAATTTCGTGTCCATAATCCACCCACTCATGGATTATGACGACCACAGATAATCTCGCTAAACTATGCAAGTCGAGGTCATTGCATACGTATAATGCTTCTATCACAGGCTATCAATATTATACATGGGATATAGATCAGAACGTCAAATTTGTTTGGTATAATATAGTCAACTTTCAATTTACGATCTCTAAATAACACTCGAAACTGATTTCTAAAATTATACCACGGCCATGAATTTACTAGATCGTAAACACGTGAGGATGTCTATGGCCTGTACACAGGACTGACGAATCATATCTTGATACGCACCGGATATCATGAGCATCAGTCCACACCCAACGAACAGGCGAATGTCTGATCTAAATAGATCGGTGACGTGACTACCATCAAAGTGTGGAGGATAACTCATATATCCCACTATGGTATCTCAAGTCGAAAGATCACTATGCTCGCTCTACTCGAGAAGATTCCTATTGACGTTGGTGTACCATCTATTAGGAAATCTTCAGTGAGTCATTCAGTGTTTATCAAATAAACACATACATGTCTATACGAGTCTCCCGAGACTCATGGTTCATTGGGATAAACCATCAGACCAAGTCACGATATATGACATGTACTGGTCTCAGCGGATTTTACTAACCGACCCGTGTTAGTAAATCTTGATCAGGAATTTTATTTAAGGATATACATCTTATAGTGCGCTTCCCAATGTCAATTACAAACTACGTTGTAACTGCGCACTATATTGTAAATCATAGGGTCTTTCTCTAATATACACGTATCACTGAACCAGATTCAGTTTCGATCTAATCATAATCAGATATTTAATCGTAATTAGATCGAATAAATGTATAAAAGACAATGGTTCTACCATTAAATTAGTAATATTATGGAAAATAGAATTTCTCATATTCATGAATCGGACATAAATACGATCCGGATTGGAACGCCGAGCACCAACCCTAACATTTGTATCTTTCCCATAGGGTACCATCCAAGGGACATGTCCATCATCCATCAACACTTAATATTTGAAGAATTTACAACAATCCCCCACAATTCTCCAAATATTCATGCAGATATTTGAGAGAGTTTCTGTGAACTAAAACTTCATCGAAATATGTAGTTTTCTCCTTGAACCTTTCCTAGTGAATGAAAATCAGATTTACTTGGCAAACTAGTGACCCATAGTCTTGAATTGTTCTGTCATTGGTGTAAACCAAGACAATTGCCAATACAAAAATTTACTTCGACCATTTCCTATTCTACGGTTGTGTTCATTTCGGCCATGAACAGCGGTCCTGGATTCAACAAGTACTTTAGGGAAATCAGCCTGTAAAATCCCATGGAAGCGGCCTCACTTCTTACTTGAAATAGGTGATCTGCTATGAAGAGGTAATCTATCTTTACCCCCATTAAGACTTTTCTCCTAATATAGTGATCATTAAAAGCCTTAGCTTATCCTAGCCTTGACAGCACTCTACGTCATTATCAGAATGGGAAAGAGTATAAAACTATACAGTGCTTGTTTTAAATTGCACAAAGTTTCAGTTGTCCATTTTGAACCTAGATCTTGGGATCTCCAGTTAGCTAGGTTGGGTTTCCATAATGACAATTCTAAATTTATAGGCTTCTAGCTCATTCCCCTCGATGACTTCTCAACTTGCTCACTAGGTAAACCTTTAGTAAGTGGATCCGCTAGGTTTTCCTTTGATTTCATATAATCGATCAATATTATGCCACTTGAGAGCAGTTGTCGTATGATATTGTGTCTACGACGTATGTGTCGAGACTTACCATTATACATTGTATTTTGGGCTCTCCCAATAGCCGATTGACTATCACAATGTATACTTATCGTTGGCACTGGTTTGGGCCAATTTGGAATATCCTCTAGGAAATTTCGAAGCCATTCTGCTTCTTCCGCTGTTTTGTCTAATGCTATGAACTCTGATTCCATAGTGGACCGGGCAATACATGTTTGCCTCTAGAATTTTCATGACACAGATGCACCACAAAGTGTAAAAACAAATCCACTCTTAGATTTGGAATCCACTGTATTAGATATCCAATTAGTATCGATGTATCCCTCTAGAATAACAGGATATCTCGTATAATGCAGACCATATTTTGAAGTTTCTCTCAGATACCTCAAAACTCTTACTATGACTTTCTAGTGGTTATGTCCTAGATTACTCGTATATTTGCTAAGCTTGTTTACAGCTTGAGCGATATTAGGTCGTGTGCAATTGGTTAGATACATCAGACTTTCGATGATTCTCGAATACTCTAGTTGCAATACATTTGAGCCAATGTTCTTTGATAAATGAAAAGTTAGGTCTACAGGAGTTCTAGCCACATTTAGATCTCCTTTATTGTATTTCTCAAGAATCTTCTCAACATAGTGAGTCTGAGATAATATATATCCTTATGATTTTCTAGAGATCTTAATTCCTAAGATCACATCATCCATGCATAAATCTTTCATATCAAATTTGTTGGTCAACACTTTCTTGGTAGACTGAATCATCTCATTATTACTACCAATTGTCAGGATCTCGTCTATGCAGAGACACACAATGACATATCCTTTTTGAGTTGATTTGGTGTATACACACTTATCACACTCAATGATTTTGAATTCACTTGACAACATCTCTTTGTCAAATTTTTCATGTCATTGTTTAGGTGCTTGTTTTAATCCGAACAAGGATTTTACAAGTTTGTACACCTTCTGTTCTTGTCCAGGAACATTGAAACCTTCTGGTTGTTCCATGTAAATCTCTTCATCCAGTTCGCCATTTAAGAATGTTGTCTTTGCATCCATTTGATGTATTTTAAGACCAAATATAGCTGCTATGTCTATGAGCATTCTTATTGATGTGATACGAGTCACTGGTAAATATGTGTCAAAGTAATCAAGGCCTTTTTTTGTCTATAACCTTTTATGACAAGCCTTGCCTTGTACTTATCTATTGATCCATCTGGTTTCATCTTCCGTTTGAATATCCATTTGTAGCCTAGTGGCTTACAACCTAGAAGAAGATCAACCAACTCTCAAGTATGGTTTTGTAGGATGAAATCAATCTCACTATTGATAGCCTCTTTCCACAAAGGTGCCTCCGATGAAGACATTGCTTCTTTATAGCTTTGAGGCTCATTTTCTAACAAGTATGTCAGAAAATCGGGACCAAATAGCTTAGACGTTCTAGCACTTTTGCTACGTCTAGGTTCAAGTGTCTCAATATTTTCACGTTGATCTGACTCTTGGTCGACCTAATCACTGTCCTTGATAGTATCAATAGTTCTTTTGAGAGACTCTGTTCTCTGTATTTCCTTACAAGGAAATATCTCTTCAAAAAATATCACATTCCTTAACTCAATTATCATATTCGGATTGATGTCAGGAATCTCAGACTTGTGTACCAAGAATCGATATGCACTACTGTTGCGGGCATATCCAATGAATATACAATCAACAGTTTTGGGTCATATTCTAACCTTCTTAGGTTTAGGAACCATTACTTTGGCAAGACACCCTCATATTTTAGATATTTGTAGGAAGGTACGTGACCTTTCCACAATTCATATGATGTCTTGTCCAATCTTCTGTGAGGTAGCTTGTTCAGAAAATAGTTGGTGGAAAGCAAGGCTTCCCCCCACAAGTTATGAGGTAAACCAGAGCTTGTCAACTTGGTGTTCATCATTTCCTTCAACGTTTGATTTTTGCGCTCAACAATCCCGTTTTGTTGAGGCGAATAAGGAGCAGTAGTTTCGTGAATAATTCTATGATTGGAACAATATTCACCAAATGGTGACACATATTCACCACCTCTATCACTCCTGATTCTCTTGATTTTCTTGCCAAGTTGATTTTCAACATCATTCTTATAGTGTATAAAGCTCTCAATAGCTTTATCTTTGCTCCTCAGCTAATACACATAACATAATCTTGTGCTATCATCGATAAAAGTGACAAATTACTTTTTACCGCCTCTTGTCTGCACAATATTCATATCACACACATCAGTGTGTACAAGTTCCAAAGGTTCAGAACTTTTTGCTATGGAATGAAATGATGTTCTATGCATTTTTTTCTTCAACAAATGCCTCACATTTATGTTGGTTATCAATTACAAATTTAGGTATAAGGTTCATGTTAATTAATTTACACATCGTATCATAATTAACATGTCCTAACCTCTCATGCCATACATTTTGTGACTCAATAATATAAGCAGAAGATGTAGCATTATTATTAGCACTGTGTCGATTGACAGTCATTATATTGAATTTGAAAAGGCCCTCAGTGAGGTATCATTTTCCTACATAAACATCATTCTTGGTCAATATAAATTTATCAGAAACAAATACAAGCTTAAAACTATTCTTGCAAAGGAGAGAGCCCGAGACTAAGTTCTTCCGAATATCGAGAACATGCAAAACATTCTTCAATGAAAGTTCATTTCCATATGTCATCTTCAGAACCATTGTGCCATGTCCAACCACTCTAGAGGTAGACGAGTTTCTCATTATCAGATGATCGCCGCCATTGACCTTCTGATACGAGGAAAACATCTTGCTATCAACACAGATATGACGAGTAGCCTCAGTGTCTACCCACCATTCTCTCGGATTCCCAACCAAGTTGGCTTCAGTTACCACTGCTGATAGGTTCATCTATGAGATTTCATCAGTCAACTGCTCATCTTTAGTGACGTGGGGCTCATTTTTATTTTTCTTACTCTTGTCCTGAGACTTCGTGTTTCTGCAGTCCTTTGTCATATGACCGTTTTTTCCACAGTTGTAGCATTTCCCCTTGAACTTCTTGTTAGCTTGGGAAGAATCAGCTCTACTGTTCTTTCTCTTTTTGCTACCTTTTACACCCTCGATGATGTTGACCTTAGACTTCATAGTCTTATAGTTGGCCTTCTCAGACTTCATGTTGTCCTTTTCGATCCTCAATCGGACTCCAAGGTCTTTAAGGCTCATCTGCTTCTTTTTGTGTTTCAGATAGCTCCTGAAGTCCTTCCATGATTGAGGCAACTTTTCAATGATGGTGGAAACTTGAAAAGTCTCACAGAGTTTCATCCCGCCATCCAATATTTCATGAATGATCAATTGCATTTCACCCAACTGAGATATTATTGTTCTTGAATCTACCATTTGTAGTCCAAGAACCTACCCACGATAAATTTCTTTTGCCCGGTATCCTCAGTTTTGTATTTCTTCTCGAGAGATTCCCAAAGAATCTTCGCAGAAATCATGCCTTGGTACACATTGTACAGGGTATTGTCAAGTCCACCAAAAGGTAGTTCTTGCACAAGAAGTCGCCAGAAGACCATGTCTCTTCTCGCAGTTGCTTGGCTGTTTCCGTTTCACCCTCCACAAGACCCGGAGGATCTTTGAGGCACTTAGCCAACTGGAGAGTTGTCAGGTAGAACAACATTTTGCTCTGCCATTGTTTAAAGTTTGCCCCCACCAAACTTTTCCGATTTTTCTCCATGAGCGACCGGTACTGTGATGTTTCCACTAGCCATGTGTAACTGGAAAAACCAACAGAGGTCAATAAGTCTACAAAAGACAAATTGCACAACGATCAACAAATGATCTTGTTCAAGTGATATACCAAGTATCCACTCGTTGTTCTATTGGACATTAGTAGAGATGGCAACAAGACCCGGACCCGGCTCGGGTCTGCATGGACCCAGACGACTCGGGTCCGGAATTAAAAAATTCGGACCCGGGTCCTTAAAATTAAGAGCCGGGTCCGGAAAAAATTAAAAAAATAAAAAATATATATAAAATAAATTAGATTTTAATAAAAAAATATAAAATATTATGCATATATATATATAAATAATAGAATTTAATAAAAAAATTAAAAGAATTGAAATAAAATTAATAAAATTGACAAAATACAAATATAAATATAAATATAAAATAATACAATTAAAATTTTAAAAATTAAAAAAAAAAAGAATCCGGGTAATCTGGTCCGGATCGGGTTGACCCAGGTCCGGACCCGTGAATATTTACCCGGGTCCGGAACCGGACCCGGGGAAGCGAAACCCCTTCCGAATCCGGACCCGGGTCCGACCGGACCCGGATCCGGATCCGGATTTTGCCATCCCTATACAGTAGTACCAATAAACACAAGTCCTTGAATTTTCGACTAAGGTTTCTTATGAAAAGTAAATAAAAGAATATTCCCAGAGGACGAGGGGGGTTCAGAGTAACCACTTAAATCCCTTACCACTTAGGCTCTTTTCGCCTTTTTGACAGAATATCATTTAAACACTTTCTCAATAGAATCTGCTAGCAATTCAAACTTAGTATTACACTTCCAATTTCACAATACAATATGTATGTGTGTCTATATATATATATATATATATATATATGTGTGTGTGTGTGTGTGTGTGTGGTGTGTGTGTGGATATGTGTATTAATCAACCAAGATTGGATGGAATTACTTGTGTAAGATTACACTTTTAATTCTCACCCATGTATGCAACACACAATTAAATTTCAACTTTATCACTATGTGTATGCTTGTGATAATTGAACACCCTAATAATAACTTAAATCTATAATACCAAGTTTATTGTTTTACAGTATATGATTTTGCTAAGTTAATATTATAAAATATTCTAAGTTTATTTTAAACTAAAAATAGTTCCATAGCCAATTTCGTTAGTGTCGAGTTCGTATCTTCGTTCGAACGAGACTGTCCAATGTGTGCACGTTTGTGTAGCGTTCATAAACGCATTCAAACGAAGTGTTCCAGAGAATTCAAGTTCGTGTAGCGTTTGAGAACGCGTTCGAACGGAATATTCCAGAGAGTTTATGTTCATGTGGCGTCCGAAAACACGTTCGAATGAAATGTTCTAGAAGGCTTGCGTTCGAGTTTCGTTTGAATATGCGTTCGAATGTTCTTATGAAATTCAAATTTTTGCCTATGCGTTCATCGAGCGTTCGAACGCCATTTTTCATGCACATAGTACATTTTCCAGAAAAATTCTTATCAAAGCATGCGAATTTTCATCTAACAACACTAATGTTAATAAGATCTTAAGAATGTTGGTGAAATTAGTGTCATTAACCAAAATTAACATGCATTAAATAATCAAAAACCAGGAAGCAAACTCAGATCTACACTAACATGCCAACTTAGACAAAAACCATAAAACTTGGAACATGAAGAAAACCTGGTAAATGACGAAACTTGTAGTCCAAGTCGAGATATATCTCTATCCTTAAGAACTTATTAGCCTCGTCTCGGTGCTCTACGGGTTTTGTGGCTAACGTCATCCCATGATAACTTGGATTACTCTTCTTCAAGGGGCACTCCTTAAGAATATCTTGAACTTGGATAATGGAGGAACTCTCTCTGACTCAAAAAATAATAATATGAGACTCACAAATTCGGATGGATTCGGATCTTTAAAATGAACATGAAGGCTTCCTTATAAAGACATGGAAGGGTGCCTTAATGGCACCCTTTGGTTTGGGGTGCAACCCTCCAAAGGGTTATACCCCTCCCATGTACCACTTGGAGCCTAGAAATATATTCTTCTAAATTGGAGGATATGTCCCTACATGTGTGTATCTTTCCCATGGAGTACCATCCAATAGACATGTCCCTCCTCTATCAACACTTAATATTTGAAGAATTTACAACAAAGCATCTCATTGAGCAATGCATCTTCAGTTGGCTTTAGTTGCTTTACAAGTTCAGCATGGAAAATTGAAGGATAAAAATGAAACAGCAAATTATGATATTAATCTTCCACTTTCACAACTAAATGAGGTGAGATAATATTTAATTCCTAATGAGTTAAATAGAATAATATAAATGAGAATATAAGTACATGGTCACTCTCTCTTTACAAACCGATTTCTAAGAATAAGTTCTATTAATGGGGTTGAAATAATTGGTATTATAGCAAACACCACATCAAGAATATGAGGTCGAACGCACTATGTCGAATATGGTATACGCCAAGTGGGAATGATAGGTGGCCACTGTGGACATTGATTATAAAACGTGATGGAATGATAGGATAACAAAAATTCCACATGGATTAAATAAAACAAATCCCAAAAATTATATAATTTTTAAACGTTCTAAAAGTTCGGCTATAAAGTAAGCAAACCCCTAAAAATTACTGTCGTTACATGCTAAATTTCAGCTTAAACGAAGCTAAATCTCAGCTCAATGTGTGTTCAGATATTCAAATTTCAATGTTTAAATAGCTAGCTAATTAATATTTAGTTTTCAATTTCTTTTCAAACATGCCCATTTTATTTAGTCAATGACATAGTTTTCAATTTCATTTCAAATGTTCCCATTTGTAATGACTAAATATTAATGAGTAGGGATGATAATGGGCTGAATATGATATAGAGATATTAATATCTAAATCCATTTTGATCAACCAACAAGTATGAAAAATTATAAGTGTATCTGACTGTTAGCGACACAATCGCTGATGAGTGGTATTTATATCACTTATTCCCACTCATTTGACCTAATGTTTTGTATTGTTTCTCGAGATTTATGAACGTTTTGATGTGTTTTGTTGTTATTTTGCAGATAAATAAAGTTTGGACAGTACTGGAGGCAATTTGGGGCAAAACCGGACAAAAATACGTCAGCAGGGATATTTTGGTCTTTTGCGCGTCGCGACGCCCGGACCTTCAGCGTCGCGACTCCCCGTGTGCGCCAAATCTGCTAACGTGTGCCGGGTCAACGGTCAACAATTTGAGAAGTTTGACTTTTCTAAAATGCGCCGTGCCACGTGTCACCGTCGCAGAAGATTTGCTAACTTGCGTCTGCCACGTGTCATCATCCTACGATGCCGACAATCATCATCTATGCTATCTTGCGCCGTGCCACGTGTCGACATCTCAACGGACTTGCTAATGTGCGCCGGTGCCACGTGTCGCGATCTAACGCTGTCTACAATCGCCCTCAGCGTGACGTAAGCAATGACGTCATGAACAGTGCCACGTCATCGGATAATGATCTGATCTCTTAGCCGCCTCGCCACGTGTCAAGCAGAGAATGGGCCACGTCTCACTGTTCCAGAGTCGCGACGCTGGAGCCTTCAGCGTCGCGACGCTGGAAACCAAATTTTGCCTATAAATTCAGATTCAGATTTCAGAATTCGACACACCTCTCTCTCTCTTCAATTCTCTCTAAAGAGAGAGTTTCTCTCTCTTCTTTTAGTTTTTTTTTTTAGTTTTTTTTTTAATTTTTTTAGTTTTGTAAATAATTTTAATTACGTTTTGTAATAATAGTAATTTAATTTTTACTTTTTACTTTTTACAGTTTTTACTATTCACCATGATGATGTAACTACCCCAGCTA
>SKCR01038817.1:0-169101 GCA_019454045.1 Zanthoxylum bungeanum | reverse complement strand
AACCAATAAATATCTGTTAAATTTCAAATACCAGATTTGAAAGTAGATATAGATAATCTCATAAGTAAAAAAAAAACAATATTACAATAATAATTTAGTTTGGTAAGGTTATATTAATAATTAACTGTTATAAAATAAGAGAGAGAAATAGAAAAAGTGAATACCTTGTAAAGCTGCAGGCTTTTCTTATTACTTATGTTCTGAATTGAATGAATGAAAACTACGGATGGTTCCTTTATATTTATATGGAGTAGTTATGATGAGATAAGTTACAAGAATAATAAAATAACTATCTAAATAATAAAATATAAAATAAAGATTAAAAGTAGTGAGGATCACCACAATATATATTTACAGCACTCCCATTAGGCCTAACTATTTTAATATATCATTTGTTTGACTTCTATACAGGATAACATTGTTTCATTAAAACTTTGCTAGTAAAACCCAGTGGAACAAAACATGTGTAACACCTGGTGATCTCGACTACAATTACATTGTGGGATGCATAATACATGATATAAATCATGTTCGAACACGTATACACTCATGAAATGACATTTTGGATATTCTGCAATTCTTCGCAGTTCTGATAAGGAATTTAGCCAAGAATGTAACTCGGACAACCCTTAGTATTTCATGCATAACTTTTTCATACGATCTCCAACTTTTATTAATTTTATATCAACGGAACTCTAAGACGAAGATCTACAACTTTTATGTTGGATATTTGTTCACATTTTGAGGGGAACTAAGTCACGGAGGTCACGGAAAACGGACATCGGATGGGGAAATTCAGAATAAACAAGGTTCACTGTTTTCATTCGTGCTGCGTTCGTGTATACGTTCGAACGCCAAACAGATTGCGGGCGTTCATGCCGCGTTCGAGGAGGCGTTCGAACTGTGTCAGTAATTCTGGTTTTGCTGCTAGCCTGACATTAAGCCCAATTCGCCCAAGCCTTGGCCCACACGCCCAAGCCCACTTAAAACACATATTTAACACATGGTGAAATCAAAACAAATCTAAAAATCAAATACCAAATTAAAAAGATGTCATGCCTAATTAAAATCAATTATAACAAATTAAAGATATTGACTTCCTAATCTAAACCAAATTTTTCCCCCCTCAATCTAATCATTTCCTTGTTGAATACCAAATCAAATCCTCCTTTTAATGCCAAAATCCCTTCATTGTGAGACAAGGAGTAGCCCTAACCTTTCTCTATATAAACAACCCATAACCAAGACATGCACTCCCCGAGCTCATACACATAATATACACACAACTCACACGAAAATCACAACGCACACAGAAACCCTAGAAGTTCAGGCATACTACAAAGAAATAACACAAAAATTCTCTTCATCCTTTTCCCCTAATCACCGAAAGCCAGACCTCCATTTAGCAACCTTGTATCACCGAAAAATAGCCCATACAGCAGCCCTAAAACACCATTCAGCAGCCCTAAACACACACACAAAACAGCCCCCCCGAACCACACCATAATACCACCGAAAATCACACCCAAAATAGTAGCCAAAACATCCCAAGAACAGTAACTAAAATACAGCAGCAGAACAGTAGCAAAATGGCAGCGAATCGGAGTCAAAAGCAGCAGCAAAAGACGGAGAACGATGACTCAAAACAGTAAGACAACGAACGAGAGCAGTGAACCAGTGAACCGGAAGAGTTGCGGAGCATCCACCCTTCCGACGATGCTTTGCCGCACCGGTTGATGTGTGTTCGGTTGGATATAAGATATGTTCAATCGGATATACTAAGTTTGATATGATTGTCTTTATTCTTGTATGCATGATGTGATCGAGCGCATGGGCTTAGTTAGTGCGATGAAAGGTCCTCTAATTGAAGAGGTTAAAATCCTTTACCATGATGCTTTACCGCGCCGATTAACGTTATTCGGTTGAATGTAAGATGTGTTCAATCGGGTACATGATGTCTAAGGTTATTGTCTTTATTTTTT
The DNA here is from genome assembly GCA_019454045.1 of Zanthoxylum bungeanum. NCBI lineage: Eukaryota > Viridiplantae > Streptophyta > Magnoliopsida > Sapindales > Rutaceae > Zanthoxylum > Zanthoxylum bungeanum. The sequence goes on along the minus strand of SKCR01038817.1, from coordinate 167,119 downwards.
ATATGCATTGAGATAAGCGCATAGGCTTAGTAAGTGCGATGAAAGGTCCTCTAATTGAAGAGGTTAAAATCCTTCGCCACGATGCTTCGCCGCGCTTCGTATTTCGCTATTTGCTTTTTATGTATGTATTGCGTCATATTTTGTGCATCAGGTCTGTTCCCGTTCGAACGCGTTATAGAACGCTATACGAACGCGAACCTTCTGTTTCCCATTCGAACGCGTTTAAAAAATGCTACTCGAACGCGCATGCATTTTGTTTCATCAGGTCTGGATCTGTTCGAACACGTTATCAAACGCTACACGAACGCGAACCTTCTGTTTACCGTTCGAACGCGTTTACGAACGCGCACACACTGAACTAAGTATGTCTCATCATATTTCATGCACAACTGGCTTTTGGGTGATCTCCCTTGCATTATGTAGCCAATCATATTATTTGTATTCCTGCATTTATCCATTCGATGTGTTCTTGGGATGATATTCAAGCATGATTAGGCTATTAGCATGTTATTTGGTTAATATGTTCATGAGATAGTACTCAAGCATGATTAGGTTGTTCTTAGTTTTCCCTATCATATGATTGAGAAATGTTCATGAGATTGCCATGTGATGTTGCATGTTGTGATGAACTTGTTGATGTATGCATGTGAATTTAGAAGCATGATACTCTTGGAAGTGTTACTTAAACTTGATTAAATTATTACATAAATCCTTTCATTACAAGTGACATAAGTAAGGGACCATTCCGAACCCAACGGTTTGAGGTCTTCCCTTGCGAGGGGTGAGTGCGGCCTTAAATCTCATTTTCCCGGTTCACACCGGGTGGCGACTCCATTATTCTTCGGTTTAGTCCCCCGTGGCTGCTCCGTACTCCCGACCGGGCCGCGAGCCCGGGACAGCATTGCGTCACCCCAGATCCTGTGTCCCACAGTCTGGCGAATCCACTGGGGATAGAGAATCGGCCCCGAAATATTGTCTTGTAATGTTTGGATTTATGTTCTAATTGACCGTGTCTATAGTGGATAAAATGAGGGTTTAATCAAGGGCATCTTAAGGCTAGATAATGGTTTGGTGTCTTTCTTCATTCACTACATTCCTAGAAGGAAAAGCTGTGAAGGCACCTATATGGCCATCTACCCTTAGCCTATTGTGATGGACTAATTTGGAGGACTCGTTGTTTATTCCTGTCACCAAGCCATAAGAGCCTAAGAGGCTAGGGTACTTAAGAGAGCCTCGCTCCACCCTCCCTCTTGGGAATCTACAACGGGAAATTCATTTGACAGTCAGTCACACACCATAGCTCATTGGCACGTACCTTAGCGTATAAAAAAGGGTGCGCTCACTTGGTCGCTCGAACTCTTGATTGGGGAGACCTAGTTGTGGGCTATCCTTCGCCGGTGAGAGCCTTTGTCTACACTCTTGCGAACCCACCCATAGACCGGGGTTGTATGGTTAAAGTAACAATTATTTCCTTGAGTATGTGCTTGTGGACCATCCTCATTTGGATGCAGTTGGACTATTGTCAGAAATGCGAACTTGCTGGGCCATTTAAAATGGGGCGAGTTCGTACCTTATGACCATTAGGCCCAAAGCTTCTGAAATGTTGATGGGCCATTCTGTAGAAATCATTGTTTTATGTTTGCATTATCTTTCTTTTATGCTTGTGTTTGGGAACATCGTCGTTTGGATCCATTTGGACCATTTGTCATGGGATATGGGCTTGTTGGGCCATTTAAACTGGGACAAGAACGTATTTTATGACGATTGGGCCAAGGGCTTCTAAGTGTTGATGGGCCACTTTGTGATTGTGTTCGGAACATTACCATTTGGATTTAGTTGGGCTCCTTTCCATGAGATGTGAACTTGTTGGGCCATTTAAACTGGGACGAGTTCACTCGTATGACAGTTAGCCCAAAAGCTTCTAAAATGATGGTGGGCCGATTTGTGTGAAAATTTTAATGAGTTGATATATTTCTTGCATCACATGCACCTCATGCATACATGCACCATGTTAACCCCATTTTGTCTTGAAAGCCATCATAGATACCCGTTGGTTAGGGAAGAAGACAGACTTGTCAAAAGACCAAGTAGCCACCAAGAGTACCGGCAGAAGACCGAACCCAACGGGATAGGAAAGTCAATCATGCATGCATGCATACACGTAACACATTTTGCATCCTTTCGTGTTTGTTCTGTTTTGTAATAACAGGTTTCAAAGGAGAAAAAGAGAAAGCGTCAAATGCAAGCCAACCAGAAGCAATAATAGTACAGTCAGTTTCAGAAATGAATCAGTATCAGTTTAGGGGCTTAGGCCCACATCAGCATCAGTTTGGGGATGAGTCCCAAGGCCTCGGCCCACATCGGTATCAGCTTAGGGCCAAGGCCCACTTTAGTTTCAGTTTTGGGGATGAGTCCCAGGGCCGAGGCCCACACCAGTTACTGTTTGGGGATGAGTCCCAGGGCTGAGGCCCACATCAGTATCAGCTTGGGGCGAGGCCCAAATCAATATCAGTCTGGGGCTGAGGCCCACATCAGTATCAGTCTGGGGGCGAGGCCCATATCAGCAGTATCAGTCTGGGGGCGAGGCCCATATCAACAGTATAAGTCTGGGGGCGAGGCCCATATCAGCGGTATCATTATGGGGGCGAGACCCATATCAGTACCAGTTTGGGGCGAGGCCCACATCAGTAACAGTGTTGGGGCGAGGCCCACATCAGTTTGAGGGCAATGCCCACATCAGCATCAATCTAGGGGCGAAGCCTACATCAGTACCAGTTTGGGGGGCGAAGCCCACATCAGTACCAGTTTGGGGTGAAGCCCACATCAGTACCAGTTTGGGGTGAGGCCCGCATCATTATCAACATCAATTTTACCGGATATGATACTCTGGGGGCGAGGCCCATATCATTATCAGAATCAGTCAAGCCAAGAATGGCACTCCAAGAATGGAAAAACAGTTCGAGAATGAACAAGCCAAGAATGGAAACACAATTCGAGAATGAACAAGCCGGGAATGGCACTCCAAGAATGGAAACACAGTTCGAGAATGAACAAGCTGGGAATGGCACTCAAAGAATGGAAACACAGTTCGAGAATGAACAAGCCGGGAATGGCACTCCAAGAATGGAGCAAGGTTCGGGAATGGACCGCATCACAGTAAAGGTTTGAGAATGGACCACCTCTCATCGAAACGGTCCGAGAATGGACCACCTCTCCTCAACTTGGTTCGAGAATGGACCACTTCATCAGTATCAGTTTGGGGCAAGGCCCACATCAATATCAGTTGAGGGCGAGGCCCACATCAGTACCATTTTAGGGTTGAGGACCCACTACATCATCAGTTCAAGGGCGAGGTCCCTATTGTCAGCGGTGTTGGGTCGAGGTACCCCGTTGTCGGATGCAGTTATTGGGATGTGTCTCAGGGTCGAGGCCCACTGCATCATCAGAACAGTTTTGCCAGGTACGGCGTGTGGACTATGTGAATTATGTGGACTGCTGTGGACTATCTTGAAGTGTTGTGGATTATGTGGACGACCGTTGACTGTCGTGAAATATTGTGGACTACCGTGGACTATCATGAAGTATTGTGGAGTATTGTGGACTATGTGTACTACCGTGGACTATGTGGACTATATGGATTATGTGGACTACCGTGGACTATCGTGAAATATTGTGGACTACCGTAGACTATCATGAAGTATTGTGGAGTATTGTGCACTACCGTGGACTATGTGGACTATATGGATTATGTGGACTACCGTGGACTATCATGAAGTATTGTGGAGTATTGTGGACTATGTGGACTACCATGGATTATGTGGACTATATGGATTATGTGGACTATTGTGGACTATGTAGACTACCGTGGATTACCGTGGATTATCGGGGACTATGTGGATTCCGTGGATTATCGTGGACTAGTGTGGACTATTGTGGACTACCGCGACACCCTAAGTACGGGGTTTAGCACGCCAAGAATGGCATGTCATCAAATTCAGGTCGAGGCAGCAGGCAAGTCAGGAGGTAGCTGGCGAGCCAGGTAAGTGAAAATACATTGCATAACTTTGATAGGATTGTCACTGTTACACATTACACAAGTCCCATCAAAGTGGGGGCGACTGTAGGCACTGCATTTTTGCATATAAGTCTCTATGATGAGTCTCATTTGGAGACACTACCTTTTAAGTCACGGAGGTCACGGAAAACGGACATCAAATGGGGAAATTCAGAATAAACAAGGTTCACTGTTTTCGTTCGTGCTGCGTTCGTGTATACGTTCGAACGCTAAACAGATTGCGGGCGTTCGTGCCGCGTTCGAGGAGGCGTTCGAATGGTCTCGGTAATTCTGGTTTTGCTGCTAGCCTCACATTAAGCCCAATTCGCCCAAGCCTTGGCCCACATGCCCAAGCCCACTTAAAACACATATTTAACACATGGTGAAATAAAAACAAATCTAAAAATCACATATCAAATTTAAAAGATGTCATGCCTAATTAAAATCAATTATAACAAATTAAAGATATTGACTTCCTAATCTAAACCAAATTTGTCCCCCATCAATCTAATCCTTTCCTTGTTGAATACCAAATCAAATCCTCATTTTAATGCCAAAATCCCTTCCTTGTGAGACAAGGAGTAGCCCTAACCTTTCTCTATATAAACAACCCCTAACCAAGACATGCACTCCCCGAGCTCATACACATAATATACACACAACTCACACGAAAATCACAACACACACAGAAACCCTAGAAGTTCAGGCATACTACAAAGAAATAACACAAAAATTCTCTTCATCCCCTTCCCCTAATCACTGAAAGCCAGACCTCCATTTAGCAACCTTGTATCACCGAAAAACAGCCTATACAGCAGCCCTAAAACACCATTCAGCAGCCCTAAACACACACACAAAATAGCCCCCCCGAACCACACCATAATGCTTTGCCGCGCCGGTTGTTGTGTGTTCGGTTGGATATAAGATATGTTCAATCAGATATACTAAGTTTGATATGATTGTCTTTATTCTTGTATGCATGATGTGATCGAGCACATGGGCTTAGTAAGTGCGATGAAAGGTCCTCTAATTGAAGTGGTTAAAATCCTTTACCATGATGCTTTGCCGCGCCGATTAACGTTATTCGGTTGAATGTAAGATGTGTTCAATCGGGTACATGAAGTCTAAGGTTATTGTCTTTATTTTTATATGCATTGAGATAAGCGCATGGGCTTAGTAAGTGCGATGAAATGTCCTCTAATTGAAGAGGTTAAAATCCTTCGCCACGATGCTTCGCCGCGCTTCGTATTTCGCTATTTGCTTTTTATGTATGTATTGCGTCACATTTTGTGCATCAGGTCTGTTCCCGTTCGAACGCGTTATAGAACGCTACACGAACGCGAACCTTCTGTTTACCGTTTGAACACGTTTACAAACGCGCACACACTGAACTAAGTCTGTCTCATCATATTTCATGCACAACTGGCTTTTGGGTGATCTCCCTTGCATTATGTAGCCAATCATATTATTTGTATTCCTGCATTTATCTATTCGATGTGTTCTTGGGATGATATTCAAGCATGATTAGGCTATTAGCATGTTATTTGGTTAATATGTTCATGAGATAGTACTCAAGCATGATTAGGTTGTTCTTAGTTTTCCCTATCATATGATTGAGAAATGTTCATGAGATTGCCATGTGATGTTGCATGTTGTGATGAACTTGTTGATGTATGCATGTGAATTTAGAAGCATGATACTCTTGGAAATAAGTGTTACTTAAACTTGATTAAATTATTACATAAATCCTTTCATTACAAGTGACATAAGTAAGAGACCATTTCGAACCCAACGGTTTGAGGTATTCCCTCGCGAAGGGTGAGTGCGGCCTTAAATCTCATTTTCCCGGTTCACACCGGGTGGCGACTCCATTATTCTCCGGTTTAGTCCCCCGAGGCTACTCCGTACTCCCGACCGGGCTGCGAGCCCGGGACAGCATTGCGTCACCCCAGATCCTGTGTCCCACAGTCTGGCGAATCCACTGGGGATAGAGAATCGGCCCCGAAATATTGTCTTGTAATGTTTGGATTTATGTTCTAATTGACCGTGTCTATAGTGGATAAAATGAGGGTTTAATCAAGGGCATCTTAAGGCTAGGTAATAGTTTGGTGTCTTTCTTCATTCACTACCTTCCTAGAAGGAAAAGCTGTGAAGGCACCTATATGGCCATCTACCCTTAGCCTATTGTGATGGACTAATTTGGAGGACTCGTTGTTTATTCCTATCACCAAGTGATAAGAGCCTAAGAGGCTAGGGTACTTAAGAGAGCCTCGCTCCACCCTCCCTCTGGGGAATCTACAACGGGAAATCCATTTGACAATCAGTCACATACCATAGCTTATTGGCATGTACCTTAGTGTATAAAAAAGGGTGCGCTCACTTGGTCGCTCGAACCCTTGATTGGGGAGACCTAGTTGTGGGCCATCATTCGCCGGTGAGAGCCTTTCTCTACACTCTTGCGAACCCACCCATAGACCAGGGTTGTATGGTTAAAGTATCAATTATTTCCTTGAGTATGTGCTTGTGGACCATCCTCATTTGGATGCAGTTGGACTATTTTCAGAAATGCGAACTTGCTGGGCCATTTAATCTGGGGTGAGTTCGTACCTTATGACCATTAGGCCCAAAGCTTCTGAAATGTTGATGGGCCATTATGTAGAAATCATTGTTTTATGTTTGCATTATCTTTCTTTTATGCTTGTGTTTGGGAACATCGTCGTTTGGATCCATTTGGACCATTTGTTATGGGATATGGGCTTGTTGGGCCATTTAAACTGGGACAAGAACGTATTTTATGACGATTGGGCCAATGGCTTCTAAGTGTTGATGGGCCACTTTGTGATTGTGTTCGGAACATTACCATTTGGATTTAGTTGAGCTCCTTGCCATGAGATGTGAACTCGTTGGGCCATTTAAACTGGGACGAGTTCACTCGTATGACAGTTAGCCCAAAAGCTTCTAAAATGATGGTGGGCGGATTTGTGTGAAAATTTTAATGAGTTGATATATTTCTTGCATCACATGCACCTCATGCATACATGCAGCATGTTAACCCCATTTTGTCTTGAAAGCCATCATAGATACCCGTTGGTTAGGGAAGAGGACAGACTTGTCAAAAGACCAAGCAGCCACCAAGAGTACCGGCAGAAGACCTAACCCAACGGGATAGGAAACTCAATCATGCATGCATGCATACACGTAACACATTTTGCATCCTTTCGAGTTTGTTCTATTTTGTAATAACAGGTTTCAAAGGAGAAAAATAGAAAGCGTCAAATGCAAGCCAACCAGATGCAACAACAGTACAGTCAGTTTCAGAAATGAATCAGTATCAGTTTAGGAGCTAAGGCCCACATCAGCATCAGTTAGGGGATGAGTCCCAGGGCCAAGGCCCACATCGGTATCAGCTTAGGGCCAAGGCCCACTTTAGTTTCAGTTTTGGGGATGAGTCCCAGGGCCGAGGCCCACATTAGTTACTGTTTGGGGATGAGTCCCAGGGCCGAGGCCCACATCAGTATCAGCTTGGGGTGAGGCCCACATCAATATCAGTCTGGGGCTGAGGCCTACATCATTATCAGTCTGGGGGCGAGGCCCATATCAACAGTATTAGTCTGGGGGCGAGGCCCATATCAGCAGTATCAGTCTGGGGGCGAGGCCCATATCAGTACCAGTTTGGGGCGAGGCCCACATCAGTAACAGTATTGGGGCGAGGCCCACATCAGTTTGAGGGCAATGCCCACATCAGCATCAATCTAGGGGCGAAGCCCACATCAGTACCAGTTTGGGGGGCGAAGTCCACATCAATACCAGTTTGGGGTGAAGCCCAAATCAGTACCAGTTTGGGGTGAGGCCCACATCATTATCAACATAAGTTGTACCAGATATGACACTCTGGGGGCGAGGCCCATATCATTATCAGAATCAGTCAAGCCAAGAATGACACTCCAAGAATGGAAAAACTGTTCGAGAATGAACAAGCCAAGAATGTCACTCCAAGAATGGAAACACAATTCGAGAATGAACAAGCCGGGAATGGCACTCCAAGAATGGAAACACAGTTCGAGAATGAACAAGCTGGGAATGGCACTCCAAGAATGGAAACACAGTTCGAGAATGAACAAGCCGGGAATGGCACTCCAAGAATGGAGCAAGGTTCGGGAATGGACCGCATCACAGTAACGGTTCGAGAATGGACCACCTCTCATCGAAACGGTCTGAGAATGGACCACCTCTCCTCAACTTGGTTCGAGAATGGACCACCTCATCAGTATCAGTTTGGGGCAAGGCCCACCTCAATATCAGTTGAGGGCGAGGCCCACATCAGTACCATTTTAGGGTCGAGGACCCACTACATCATCAGTTCAAGGGCGAGGTCCCTATTGTCAGAGGTGTTGGGTCGAGGTGCCCCGTTGTCGGTTGCAGTTATTGGGATGTGTCTCAGGGTCGAGGCCCACTGCATCATCAGAACAGTTTTGCCAGGTACGGCGTGTGGACTATGTGAATTATGTGGACTGCTGTGGACTATCTTGAAGTGTTGTGGATTATGTGGACGACCGTGGACTGTCGTGAAATATTGTGGACTACCGTGGACTATCATGAAGTATTGTGGAGTATTATGGACTATGTGTACTACCGTGGACTATGTGGACTATATGGATTATGTGGACTATCGTGAAATATTGTGGACTACCGTAGACTATCATGAAGTATTGTGGAGTATTGTGGACTATGTGGACTACCGTGGACTATGTGGACTATATGGATTATGTGGACTACCGTGGACTATCATGAAGTATTGTGGAGTATTGTGGACTATGTGGACTACCATGGATTATGTGGACTATATGGATTATGTGGACTATTGTGGACTATGTGGACTACCGTGGATTACCGTGGATTATCGGGGACTATGTGGACTATGTGGATTCCGTGGATTATCGTGGACTAGTGTGGCTATTGTGGACTATCTTGGACTATGTGGACTATGTGAATTATGTGGACTGCTGTGGACTATCTTGAAGTGTTGGGGATTATGTGGACGACCGTGGACTGTCATGAAATATTGTGGACTACCGTGGACTATCATGAAGTATTGTGGAGTATTGTGGACTATGTGTACTACCATGGGCTATGTGGACTATATGGATTATGTGGACTACCGTGGACTATCGTGAAATATTGTGGACTACCGTAGACTATCATGAAGTGTTGTGGAGTATTGTGGACTACCGTGGACTATGTGGACTATATGGATTATGTGGACTACCGTGGACTATCATGAAGTATTGTGGATTATATGGACTACCATGGATTATGTGGACTATATGCATTATGTGGACTATTGTGGACTATGTGGACTACCGTGGATTACCGTGGATTATCGGGGACTATGTGGACTATGTGGATTCCGTGGATTATCGTGGACTATTGTGGACTACCGCGACACCCTAAGTACGGGGTTTAGCACACCAAGAATGGCATGTCATAAAATTCAGATCGAGGCAGCAGGCAAGTCAGGAGGCAGCTGGCGAGCCAGGTAAGTGAAAATACATTGCATAACTTTGATAGGATTGTCACTGTTACACATTACACAAGTCCCATCAAAGTGGGGGCGACTGTAGGCACTGCATTTTTGCATATAAGTCTCTATGATGAGTCTCATTTGGAGACACTACCTTTTAAGTCACGGAGGTCACGGAAAACGGACATCGGATGGGGAAATTCAGAATAAACAAGGTTCACTGTTTTCGTTCGTGTATACGTTCGAACGCCAAACAGATTGTTGGCATTCGTGCCGCGTTCGAGGAGGCGTTCGAACGGTCTCGGTAATTCTGGTTTTGCTGCTAGCCTCACATTAAGCCCAATTCGCCCAAGCCTTGGCCCACACGCCCAAGCCCACTTAAAACACATATTTAACACATGGTGAAAGCAAAACAAATCTAAAAATCACATACCAAATTTAAAAGATGTCATGCCTAATTAAAATCAATTATAACAAATTAAAGATATTGACTTCCTAATCAAAACCAAATTTGTCCCCCATCAATCTAATCCTTTCCTTGTTGAATACCAAATCAAATCCTCATTTTAATGCCAAAATCCCTTCCTTGTGAGACAAGGAGTAGCCCTAACCTTTCTCTATATAAACAACCCATAACCAAGACATGCACTCCCCGAGCTCATACACATAATATACACACAACTCACACGAAAGTCACAACACACACAGAAACCATAGAAGTTCAGGCATACTACAAAGAAATAACACAAAAATTCTCTTCATCCCCTTCCCTTAATCACCGAAAGCCAGACCTTCATTTAGCAACCTTGTATCACCGAAAAACAGCCCAAACAGCAGCCCTAAAACACCATTCAACAGCCCTAAACACACACACAAAACAGCCCCCCGAACCACACCATAATACCACCGAAAATCACACCCAAAATAGTAGCCAAAACATCTCAAGAACAGTAACTAAAATACAGCAGCAGAACAGTAGTAAAACGGCAGCGAATCGGAGTCAAAAGCAGCAGCAAAAGACGGAGAACGACGACTCAAAACAGTAAGACAACGAACTAGAGCAGTGAACCAGTGAACCGGAAGAGTTGCGGAGCATCCACCCTTTCGACGATCATGTACCGTACATCCGAGAGGTGATTTAAAAGGTTAGGATTGATGGCACTTTTCTCATTAGTTTATATTCGTCTTTTGATTGTTTATTGAATTCTATTCGCATGAGAGTCGTTTGTGGATGCATGTTGTGGCTTGAATGAAATGGAAAATGTGTCGACTCTTGTGGTATATAGGATGGAAACCCGTACATAAATTTCATAGCCGATTCCGAATGGACGGTAGTATGATATGTACTCGGGATATAACTCCACGTACCACTTGAGTAAACGGCACATTCTTTTGTTTTATGTTGCTTTGATTTATTTATTTTTCGTTATTTGAATTATGCATGTTACTTTTGTATGTATGATACAATCGAGCGCATGGGCTTAGTAAGTCGGATTAAAGGTCCCCTATTTAGAGGGGTTAAAATCCTTTACCACAATGCTTTGCCGCGCCGGTTGATGTGTGTTCGGTTGGATATAAGATATGTTCAATCAGATATATTAAGTTTGATATGATTGTCTTTATTCTTGTATGCATGATGTGATCGAGCGCATGGGCTTAGTTAGTGCGATGAAAGGCCCTCTAATTGAAGAGGTTAAAATCCTTTACCATGATGCATTGCCGCGCCGATTAACATTATTCGGTTGAATGTAAGATGTGTTCAATCGGGTACATGAAGTATAAGGTTATTGTCTTTATTTTTTATATGCATTGAGATAAGCGCATGGGCTTAGTAAGTGCGTTGAAAGGTCCTCTAATTGAAGAGGTTAAAATCCTTCGCCACGATGCTTCGCCGCGCTTCGTATTTCGCTATTTGCTTTTTATGTATGTATTGCGTCACATTTTGTGCATCAGGTCTGTTCCCGTTCGAACACGTTATCAAACGCTATACGAACGCGAACCTTCTGTTTCCCGTTCGAACGCGTTTTACAAACGCTACTCGAACGCGCATGCATTTTGTTTCATCAGGTCTGGATCTGTTCGAACATGTTATCAAACGCTACATGAACGCGAACCTTTTGTTTACCGTTCGAACGAGTTTACGAACGCTATACGAATGCGCACACATTGAACTAAGTCTGTCTCATCATATTTCATGCACAACTGCCTTTTGGGTGATCTCCCTTGCATTATGTAGCCAATCATATTATTTGTATTCCTGTATTTATCCATTCGATGTGTTCTTGGGATGATATTCAAGCATGATTAGGCTATTAGCATGTTATTTGGTTAATATGTTCATGAGATAGTACTCAAGCATGATTAGGTTGTTCTTAGTTTTCCCTATCATATGATTGAGAAATGTTCATGATATTGCCATGTGATGTTGCATGTTGTGATGAACTTGTTGACGTATGCATGTGAATTTGGAAGCATGATACTCTTGGAAATAAGTGTTACTTAAACTTGATTAAATTATTACATAAATCCTTTCATTACAAGTGACATAAGTAAGGGACTATTCCGAACCCAACGGTTTGAGGTCTTCCCTTGCGAGGGGTGAGTGCGGCCTTAAATCTCATTTTGCCGGTTCACACCGGGTGGCGACTCCATTATTCTCCGGTTTAGTCCCCCGTGGCTACTCCGTACTCCCGACCGGGCCGCGAGCCCGGGACAGCATTGCGTCACCCCAGATCCTGTGTCCCACAGTCTGGTGACTCCACTGGGGATAAAGAATCGGCCCCGAAATATTGTCTTGTAATGTTTGGATTTATTTTCTAATTGACCGTGTCTATAGTGGATAAAATGAGGGTTTAATCAAGGGCATCTTAAGGCTAGGTAATGGTTTGGTGTCTTTCTTCATTCACTACCTTCCTAGAAGGAAAAGCTGTGAAGGCACCTATATGGCCATCTACCCTTAGCCTATTGTGATGGACTAATTTGGAGGACTCGTTGTTTATTCCTGTCACCAAGCGATAAGAGCCTAAGAGGCTAGGGTACTTAAGAGAGCCTTGCTCCACCCTCCCTCTGGGGAATCTACAACGGGAAATCCATTTGACAATCAGTCACACACCATAGCTCATTGGCACGTACCTTAGCGTATAAAAAAGGGTGCGCTCACTTGGTCGCTCGAACCCTCGATTGGGGAGACCTAGTTGTGGGCCATCCTTCGCCGGTGAGAGCCTTTGTCTACACTCTTGCGAACCCACCCATAGACCGGGGTTGTATGGTTAAAGTAACAATTATTTTCTTGATTATGTGCTTGTGGACCATCCTCATTTGGATGCAGTTGGACTATTGTCAGAAATGCGAACTTGCTGGGCCATTTAAACTGGGGCGAGTTCGTACCTTATGACCATTAGGCCCAAAGCTTCTTAAATGTTGATGGGCCATTCTGTAGAAATCATTGTTTTATGTTTGCATTATTTTTCTTTTATGGTTGTGTTTGGGAACATCGTCGTTTGGATCCATTTGGACCATTTGTCATGGGATATGGGCTTGTTGGGCCATTTAAACTGGGACAAGAACGTATTTTATGACGATTGGGCCAAGGGCTTCTAAGTGTTGATGGGCCACTTTGTGATTGTGTTCAGAACATTACCATTTGGATTTAGTTGAGCTCCTTGCCATGAGATGTGAACTCGTTGGGCCATTTAAACTGGGACGAGTTCACTCGTATGACAGTTAGCCCAAAAGCTTCTAAAATGATGGTGGGCTGATTTGTGTGAAAATTTTAATGAGTTGATATATTTCTTGCATCACATGCACCTCATGCATACATGCAGCATGTTAACCCCATTTTATCTTGAAAGCCATCATAGATACCCGTTGGTTAGGGAAGAGGACAGACTTGTCAAAAGACCAAGCAGCCACCAAGAGTACCGGCAGAAGACCTAACCCAACGGGATAGGAAACTCAATCATGCATGCATACATACACGTAACACATTTTGCATCCTTTCGTGTTTGTTCTGTTTTGTAATAACAGGTTTCAAAGGAGAAAAAGAGAAAGCGTCAAATGCAAGCCAACCAGAAGCATCAACAGTACAGTCAGTTTAAGAAATGAATCAGTATCAGTTTAGGGGCTTAGGCCCACATCAACATCAGTTTGGGGATGAGTCCCAGGGCCGAGGCCCACATCGGTATCAGCTTAGGGCCAAGGCCCACTTTAGTTAAAATTTTGGGGATGAGTTACAGGGTCGAGGCCTACATCAGTTACTGTTTGGGGATGAGTCCCAGGGCCGAGGCCCACATCAGTATCAGCTTGGGGCGAGTCACACATCAATATCAGTCTAGGGCTGAGGCCCACATCAGTATCAGTCTGGGGGCGAGGCCCATATCAGCAGTATCAGTCTGGGGGCGAGGCCCATATCAGCAATATCAGTCTGGGGGCGAGGCCCATATCAGCGGTATCAGTATGGGGGCGAGGCCCATATCAGTACCAGTTTGGGGCGAGGCCCACATCAGTAACAGTGTTGGGGTGAGGCCCACATCAGTTTGAGGGCAATGCCCACATCAGCATCAATCTAGGGGCGAAGCCCACATCAGTACCAGTTTGGGGGGGGGAATCCCACGTCAATACCAGTTTGGGGTGAAGCCCACATCAGTACCAGTTTGGGGTGAGGCCCACATCATTATCAACATCAGTTTTACCGGATATGACACTCTGGGGGCGAGGCCCATATCATTATCAGAATCAGTCAAGCCAAGAATGGCACTCCAAGAATGGAAAAACAGTTCGAGAATGAACAAGCCAAGAATGGCACTCCAAGAATGGAAACACAATTCGAGAATGAACAAGCCGGGAATGGCACTCCAAGAATGGAAACACAGTTCGAGAATGAACAAGCTGGGAATGGCACTCCAAGAATGGAAACACAGTTCGAGAATGAACAAGCCGGGAATGGCACTCCAAGAATGGAGCAAGGTTCGGGAATGGACCGCATCACAGTAACGGTTCGAGAATGGACCACCTCTCATCGAAACGGTCTGAGAATGAACCACCTCTCCTCAACTTGGTTCGAGAATGGACCACCTCATCAGTATCAGTTTGGGGCAAGGCCCACATCAATATCAGTTGAGGGCGAGGCCCACATCAGTACCATTTTAGGATCGAGGACCCACTACATCATCAGTTCAAGGGCGAGGTCCCTATTGTCAGTGGTGTTGGGTCGAGGTGCCCCGTTGTCGGTTGCAGTTATTGGGATGTGTCTCAGGGTCGAGGCCCACTGCATCATCAGAACAGTTTTGCCAGGTACGGCGTGTGGACTATGTGAATTATGTGGACTGCTGTGGACTATCTTGAAGTGTTGTGGATTATGTGGACGACCGTGGATTGTCGTGAAATATTGTGGACTACCGTGGACTATCATGAAGTATTGTGGAGTATTGTGGACTATGTGTACTACCGTGGACTATATGGATTATGTGGACTATCGTGAAATATTGTGGACTACCGTAGACTATCATGAAGTATTGTGGAGTATTGTGGACTATGTGGACTACCGTGGACTATGTGGACTATATGGATTATGTGGACTACCGTGGACTATCATGAAGTATTGTGGAGTATTGTGGACTATGTGGACTACCATGGATTATGTGGACTATATGGATTATGTGGACTATTGTGGACTATGTGGACTACCGTGGATTACCGTGGATTATCGGGGACTATGTGGACTATGTGGATTCCGTGGATTATCGTGGACTAGTGTGGACTATTGTGGACTACCGCGACACCCTAAGTAAGGGGTTTAGCACACCCAGAATGGCATGTCATCAAATTCAGGTCGAGGCAGCAGGCAAGTCAGGAGGAAGCTGGCGAGAGGTAAGTGAAAATGCATTGTATAACTTTGATAGGATTATCACTGTTACACATTACACAAGTCCCATCAAATTGGGGGCAATTGTAGGCACTGCATTTTTGCATATAAGTCCCTATGATGAGTCTCATTTGGAGACATTCCCTTTTAAGTCACGGAGGTCACGGAAAACGGACATCGGATGGGGAAATTCAAAATAAACAAGGTTCACTGATTTCGTTCGTGCTGCGTTCGTGTATACGTTGAAAGCCAAACAGATTGCGGGCATTCATGCCGTGTTCGTAATTCTGGTTTTGCTGCTAGCCTCACATTAAGCCCAATTCGCCCAAGGCTTGGCCCACACACCCAAGCCTTGGCCCACACGCCCAAGCCCACTTAAAACACATATTTAACACATGGTGAAATCAAAACAAATCTAAAAATCACATACCAAATTAAAAAGATGTCATGCCTAATTAAAATCAATTATAACAAATTAAAGATATTGACTTCCTAATCTAAACCAAATTTTTCCCCCCTCAATCTAATCCTTTCCTTGTTGAATACCAAATCAAATCCTCATTTTAATGCCAAAATCCCTTCCTTGTGAGACAAGGAGTAGCCCTAACCTTTCTTTATATAAACAACCCCTAACCAAGACATGCACTCCCCGAGCTCATACACATAATATGCACATAACTCACACAAAAATCACAACACACACAGAAACCATAGAAGTTCAGGCATACTACAAAGAAATAACACAAAAATTCTCTTCATCCCCTTCCCTTAATCACCGAAAGCCAGACCTCCATTTAGCAACCTTGTATCACCGAAAAATAGCCCATACAGCAGCCCTAAAACACCATTCAGCAGCCCTAAACACACACACAAAACAGCCCCCCCGAACCACACCATAATACCACCGAAAATCACACCCAAAACAGTAGCTAAAACATCCCAAGAGCAGTAACTAAAATACAGCAGTAGAACAGTAGCAAAATGGCAGCGAATCGGAGTTAAAAGCAGCAGCAAAAGACGGAGAACGATGACTCAAAACAGTAAGACAACGAACAAGAGCAGTGAACCAGTGAACCGGAAGAGTTGCGGAGCATCCACCCTTCTGACGATCATGTACCGTACATCTGAGAGGTGATTTAAAAAGTTAGACCTGAGGGCACTTTTCTCATTAGTTTATATTCGTCTTTTGATTGTTTATTGAATTCTATTCGCATGAGAGTCGTTTGTGGATGCATGTTGTGGCTTGAATGAAATGGAAAATGTGTCGCCTCTTGTGGTATATAGGATGGAAACCCGGACATAAATTTCATAGCCGATTCCAAATGGACGATAGTATGATCTGTACTCGGGATACAACTCCACGTACCACTTGAGTAAACGGCACATTCTTTTGTTTTATGTGGCTTTGATTTATTTATTTTTCGTTATTTGAATTCTGCATGTTACTTTTGTATGTATGATACAATCGAGCGCATGAGATTAGTAAGTCGGATTAAAGGTCCCCTATTTGGAGGGGTTAAAATCATTTACCACAATGCTTTGCCGCGCCGGTTGATGTGTGTTCGGTTGGATATAAGATATGTTCAATCGGATATACTAAGTTTGATATGATTGTCTTTATTCTTGTATGCATGATGTGATTGAGCGCATGGGCTTAGTAAGTGCGATGAAAGGTCCTCTAATTGAAGTGGTTAAAATCCTTTACCAGGATGCTTTGCCGCGCCGATTAACGTTATTCGGTTAAATGTAAGATGTGTTCAATCGGGTACATGAAGTCTAAGGTTATTGTCTTTATTTTTTATATGCATTGAGATAAGCGCATGGGCTTAGTAAGTGCGATGAAAGGTCCTCTAATTGAAGAGGTTAAAATCCTTCGCCACGATGCTTCGCTGTGCTTCGTATTTCGCTATTTACTTTTTATGTATGTATTGCGTCACATTTTGTGCATCAGGTCTGTTCCCGTTCGAACGCGTTATCGAACGCTATACGAACGCGAACCTTCTGTTTCCCGTTCGAACGCGTTTTACAAACGCTACTCGAACGCGCATGCATTTTATTTCATCAGGTCTGGATCCATTCGAACACGTTATCAAATGCTACACGAACGCGAACCTTCTGTTTACCGTTCGAACTCGTTTACGAACGCTATACGAATGCGCACACACTGAACTAAGTCTGTCTCCTCATATTTCATGTACAACTGCCTTTTGGGTGATCTCCCTTGCATTATGTAGCCAATCATATTATTTGTATTCCTGCATTTATCCATTCGATGTGTTATTGGGATGATATTCAAGCATGATTACGCTATTAGCATGTTATTTGGTTAATATGTTCATGAGATAGTACTCAAGCATGATTAGGTTGTTCTTAGTTTTCCCTATCATATGATTGAGAAATGTTCATGAGATTGCCATGTGATGTTGCATGTTGTGATGAACTTGTTGATGTATGCATGTGAATTTAGAAGCATGACTCTTGGATATAAGTGTTACTTAAACTTGATTAAATTATTACATAAATCCTTTCATTACAAGTGACATAAGTAAGGGACCATTCCGAACCCAACGGTTTGAGGTATTCCCTTGCGAGGGGTGAGTGCGGTCTTAAATCTCATTTTCCCGGTTCACACCGGGTGGCGACTCCATTATTCTCTGGTTTAGTCCCCCGTGGCTACTCCGTACTCCCGACCGGGCCGCGATCCCGGGACAGCATTGCGTCGCCCCAGATCCTGTGTCCTACACAGAGCTAGAGCTTCTAAAAGGGGCAAAGGCAAAATCATCACAGTCTTCTGGGAAGACAAATAACATATCCCAAGATGTCTGCCTAAACTGTGGCAAATGGGGTCACTGAAGCGTGACTGCCGTATAGACAAGGTAGACATGAAGGAAGAGAAGACGGGCAAGGCTCCGACTTCAAGAAATTTTGTCATAAATATGTTCACTATTAGTTTCAAAATTGGATATTTGATACTAGATGTGGTACATAAATATATATTGATGTGCAGAATCTGCTGATTAGCAGAATACTGACTTCAGTTGAGATTTATATGCAAATCGGAAACGGGACGAGAGTCGCTGTTTTAACCGTAGAATCTTAAGTTTAGGAACTACCTTTTGGTATGTACCTAAATTAGGAGACTGTTAAAATGTACCTAGTTTGACTAGAAACGTTACTCTATATCAGAGTATAACTCATTGCGGGTATACCTTTATATTCTAGAACACTAAAGTGTTTTATTTTATAAAGATGATATTGAGATAAGCACATTAGATGTGAATAACAGTATTTATATTTTGAATATAAATGAATCTCTCACGTATAACAAGACAAACAAATAGCTCAAACTGATTTGATCAGATGAGTCTCATTTGTGGCATTGTTGTCTGGGACACATTAAACAAGACTCGTATATCCACACTTTCAAAGAGTGGATACTAGGACGAATTTGATCCTATTCAAATGATGTCTACGAATCTAGTTTATTAGGCAAAGTGCCTAAAACACCTTTTACTTGGTAAAAGTGCAAGTACCATCGATCTGTTAGCCCTCGTTCAAAGTGACGTAAGTGGGCCCATATCTAGCTAGGCTAGAGGTGGATATGAACACTTCGTAACCTTTACGGATGTGGCATCGTGTTATGGTTATGTGTTTCTTTTGAAACACGAATCAGAAACTTTTGATAAATTCAAAGAGTTTCGACACGAAGTAGACAAACAAATCGGCTAGAGTATTAATACATCACGGTTAGACCTTGATGAAAATACTTAAGCAATAAGTTTCTCAAATATATGAAAGAGTATAGTATTCTTTCAGGATGGACTCTCCCGGAACACCTCAATTTGAGCGGTGTGTCCGAATAGAGAAACCAAATTTTATTGGACATGATTAGGTTAATCATGAGTCGCTTTGAGCTACCATTTTCCTTCAAGGGATACGCATTAAACAATGCAGTACTTATTTTGAATAAGGTTCCAGGAAAATCTGTTTGACAGACTTCATATTAGATATGAACAGGAAAGAAATCGGGTTTTCTCATTCTTGAAGATTGGGAATGCTGGGCATATGTTTGGATGATACCAAACTAGAACCCAAATTGGATAAGTGCCTAATTTGTAATTGGTTATCCTAGGGAAACCAAAGTATAGTACTTATACAACTCACATGAGAACAATGTAATTATTGCTCGCCATGCGGTTTTCCTAAGAGGAACACCTATATGCAGTGGTAAGTGAGAGGAAAGTAAAACTCGATGAAAATCAGAGTAATACTATTCCAGGCACCGAGTCCTTAATGGAACACAAATAGTGTTGGTTTCTATAATATGTCCCAAGGAAAGATTAAGCATATGAAATACAATCATGAATATATATTAAAAGATGAAGTATGGCGGAATCATACTTACAATGCTTTAGTGATGAAGAAAATCAAACCAAAATGGAAGCTCCAAGTGAGGGATGATTCGGCCAAGGAAGACAAGAGGTGAAAGCTCCAAGCTTTGTGTATTCCAAGCTCTTTGATGGTTTCCTATCACCTCATTTGATCCTTCAATGTGCTAGCAAATGGAGAGAAGAAAAAATCCATCCTTTCCTTCCAATGGTGATCACGGCATTTTGAGAGAGAAGAGAGAGTTTTGTGTAATTAATTTTTGTTACCAAAAATCAATTTATATTTATGCCATAATATTTATTAAATAATATAAACTTATGACACAAACCATGCAATGGCTTAGAGTGTCAAACACTCAAACTCCATGCAAAACCTTTGAGTGTATGCACACTATCACCATGCAATGCATTACCAATTAAATAATGCATATAATGACATGTGTCATGTGGGCCCCACACGTTTCCAAATGAAAGTGGGCCCACGTGCACTCACGCGTTCGGGTTCGATATTTCCGAAATACCGAGCTTACGTCGCAACGTTAATTAAACCGAAATTAAATAAATAATTACGCCTGGCGAAATTATTATTTCCGTCGCTAACGAATTAATTCTAAATTAACCGTATGCCCGAATTAAAATCTAATTTTAATTTCGCGTCGAAATCGAATTTCGATTATTATATCGAATATAATTTTATCGATTAATTCCAAATTAATCGTTCTCTCTCTAAATAAGGCACTTTATCCAAGATAAAGTTTCTCCGCAATTAATCCAAGATTAATTAAGTCCGAATCAAATATCATAGGTGAATCTTCAGGAAGCGACCCAAGAGATCTCCGGATATTTTGGCAGTAAATACGGTCGTCGGATAATCCGAACACGTACGTACCTCGTACTACGTCTTTACCGATTCACAAGACAAGGTTGGCTTCTAGCAAAGCGCCATGCTACCCAATTCTCCAGAATATTCTTATAGGAATATAAGATCTATATCAAGCGTAGTATACCGTAGTATTGCGTACATCGATCCAGTATCGGACGATCACATGTTAGGCCTGGGGCTGGAGATGTGTCTGCCCCGTACGAAACATATATCGGACATCAGCAACCAGTCTCTTTAAATCGGACAATCCTGACCTGGTCATATTATCCCGACGGTTGCAACCTTTTATAGAGTACTAGTTCTGTGTCCTGCGTGATCATCACCTCCATGTCTGAAGTGATACTTCCATCTTGACATCTCATCCAGTACACTACGATTCTCGATAAACCCAGAAGAGGTGTACACAGAACCGGTTAAGGTCCCCAACCACCAAAACCAAAGTTTACCGATTGTCGCAAGTACTAGCGATGTAAGTCTCAGGTTAAGACCATATACACCTACCCTGATGCGGCCTCCCATAGACACGCAGACATACTACCAATGGGATTCCGCGGGGTGTCTATCCAGAGCGAAGCTGTTTTCCGTACCATCGGTAAAACACAACCTCCTATCGCACTTGCATAAGTATCCAATACTTAAATATATGAGAACTATGCCGTTGTGCCCTCACAACATGCACAAGCGAATACTAGTCTATTCCGCATTATCGATGTCCGATCTCGATAATACTCCGACTAGGGATATTTAATGATTAAACCTTTATGGATTGATACTGTCTCATATCATCTCAATCCGGTACTAATCATATGGACTTTCGCCATTTATATATCAAAGTAAATATATTACAAAACGGCAAAAGGCAATTTCATTATCACATAGTGATTTTGTACAATAATACAATATCATTTACAAACAGTGACGCTATGGGACATATGTCTAACAATCTCCCACTTGGCCTATAGCCAGTCACTCAAGCATCTAATACCCGAACTATGTATGTGTCGTTCAAAAACTTGCTGAAGAACAGCCTTCGTCAGCGGATCTGCAATGTTGTCATCCGATGTGACCTTCTCGACCTTTACATCGCCACGATGTATAATCTCCCGAATCAGATGGTAACGTCGAAGAACATGCTTGGACCGTTGATGAGACCTTGGTTCCTTAGCCTGTGCTATAGCCCCGTTATTGTCACAATACAATGGAACGGGCTCAGCTGCTAACGGAACTACTCCTAATCCGATTAGGAACTTTCGGATCCAAACTGCCTCCTTTGCTGCTTCAGATGCAGCGATTTACTCCGCTTCTGTTGTTGAATCGGCAACAGTATCTTGCTTGGAAGATTTCCAGCTCACTGCTCCGTTATTCAAACAAAAAATATACCCGGATTGCGACTTGTAGTCATCCTTGTCGGTTTGGAAACTTGCATCGGTATACCCAGATACCGCAAGTTCTCCACCTCCATAATTAAGAAAGCATCCTTAGTTCGTTTAAGATACTTAAGGATATTGTTAACTGCTATCCAGTGACCTTCACCTGGATCGGCCTGATAGCGACTGCACATGCTCAAAGCATATGAGACATCAGGTCGTGTACATATCATGGCATACATGATCGATCCGACTGCCGAGGCGAACGGTATCCGACTCATGTTGTTCTCTCTTCCTGAGTCTTAGGACACATGTCCTTAGACAGAGAGGTACCACGTACCATTGGAACCAATCCCCTCTTGGATTGTTCCATGTTGAATCGCTTCAACACTTTATCAATGTATGTACTCTGGGAGAGTCCAAGCAGCTTTCTAGATCTATCCCGGTAGATCTTTATTCCAAGAATAAAGGCTGCTTCTCCCAGATCTTTCATGGAGAATTTTAATGAAAGCCAAGCTTTCACCGACGTTAGCATGGGAATGTCATTGCCTATAAGCAATACGTCGTCGACATAAAGGACAATAAAAGTAAGTGCTCTCCCACTAACCTTCTTGTATACACAAGGGTTATCTGCGTTTTGCACGAAATCATATTCTTTTATGATCTCATCAAAACGCTGATTCCATGACCGTGATGCTTGCTTCAATCCATAAATGGATCGATTTAACTTACAAACCTTGTTTGCAAGTCTTGGCACGATAAAACCGTCAGGCTGTTGCATATAAACATCCTCCAAAAGGTTTCCGTTAAGGAAAGCGGTCTTAACGTCCATCTGCCATATCTCGAAGTCGAAATATGCAGCTATTGCAAGCATTATCCGAATGGATTTAATCATGGCAACGGGTGAGAAGGTTTCGTCATAATCAATACCATATTGTTGACGATACCCCTTCGCTACAAGCCTAGCTTTGTACGTTTGTACGTTGCCATCCATGTCGGTCTTCTTCTTGAAGATCCATCTGCATCCAATAGGCTTTACACCTTCTGGTGCATCAACCAGTGTCCAAACTTGGTTGGCGTACATGGAATCCATCTCGGACTTCATGGCTTCTTGCCATAAGCGGAATCGATATTTTGTATCGCTTCCTCATACGTAGCCGGCTCATTATCCTCAATAAGATTAATATCTACATGAGGTGAGATCAGGAACCCATACCTCTCAGGTACTGTTCTGACTCTCTCCGACCTACGCGGTCCTTGTGTATGTGAAGTTTGTGGTACAGACTCATCCCGGATGGTCTGTTCTTGTTCCGTCGTTGATTCATTGCCAGGAACAGTATCACTACGATCTTCATCGAGTTCTACTTTCCTCCCACTTACCACTGCATTTATAAAATCCTTTTCAAGGAAAAATGCTTGTAGAGCAACAAATACTTTGTTCTCTTGTGGATGATAGAATTAATATCCTTTGGTTTCCCTAGGATATCCTACGAAAAGGCATTTATCAGATTTGGGTTCAAGTTTGGTACCTTCCAAACGTTTAACATATGCCCAGCATCCCGAAATCTTCAGGAAAGAGAAACCTGGTTTCCTTCCTGTCCATATCTCATATGAAGTCTGTTCAACAGACTTCGACGGTACCTTATTCAAAATAAGTATAGCACTGTTAATGCGTATCCCCAGAAGGATATTGGTAGCTCAGTGCGACTCATCATTGACCTTACCATGTCCAACAAGGTGCGGTTTCTCCGTTCGGACACACCGTTTAATTGCGGTGTTCCAGGAGGAGTCCACTGTGAAAGAATACCATATTCTTTCAAGTAATCTTGAAACTCATAACTTAAGTATTCGCCACCACGGTCTGACCGTAATGTCTTAATACTCTTCCCTGTTTGTTTCTCCACTTCGTGTCGAAACTCTTTGAATTTCTCAAAAGTTTTCGACTTGTGTCTCATAAGATACACATAACCGTAACGAGATGCATCATCTGTAAAGGTTACGAAGTAGTGAAATCCACCTCTAGCCTGGCTAGACATGGGCCCGCATACGTCAGTATGAACGAGAGCCAACAGTTCTGTGGCACGTTCACCTTTACCGCTAAAAGGTGATTTAGGCATTTTGCCTAAAAGACAAGATTCGCAGACGTCATATGAATTGGGATCAAATTCATCCAAGTACCCACTCTTCGAAAGTGTGGATATGCGAGTCTTGTTGATGTGTCCTAGACGACAATGCCACATATAAGCTTCATCTTTTAGATTACTCCTTTTGAGCCTTTTGTTTGTCATTTTAGGAGATTCATTTATATTCAAAATATAAAGACCGTTATTTGAACAGCTGTGCAAATTTCTGCATCATTTTTATATAAATAACACCCAGT
Source organism: Zanthoxylum bungeanum (assembly GCA_019454045.1). NCBI lineage: Eukaryota > Viridiplantae > Streptophyta > Magnoliopsida > Sapindales > Rutaceae > Zanthoxylum > Zanthoxylum bungeanum. The sequence continues at coordinate 142,663 of SKCR01038817.1, read as the reverse complement.
GTTTCTAAATACAAAAGTGTAACCCTGCTGGGTTAACAAGGATACAGATATAATATTCCTAGTTAAACTAGGTACAAAATAACAGTTCAAAAGTTTAAGTACATGCCCTGAGGGCAGTTCTAAAACAAAAGTCCCTACGGCCAAAACAGCAACTGGTGTTCCGTTTCCGACCCGTAGATCCATCTCCCCTGATGCCAGCACCCTGCTATCCTGCAGATCCTGCACATCAGTACAAATATGAGCACCACAACCAGAATCAAAAATCCAATTTTTAAAACTAGAAGTATTCATATTTATCTCAATAACAAACATACCAGAGGCGATAGCCTTGCCATCCTTGATATCCTCCCTCTGCCCTTTGCCCATTCGGCAGTCACGTTTCCAGTGACCCCTCTTGCCGCAGTTGAGGCAGATGTCGCGAGATTTGTCCTTTGGCTTCCTAGAAGCCACTGTCAACTTGCCTTTGCCCTTTTTCTTGAACTTCTTCTTCCTCGCACCTCCAATTGCCTTGGGCCAGCCCTTGGCGCATGAGAGGTCGATGCAAAATGCGCCTCGCGCTTGCTCCCCTTTAGGAGTTCCTTTCGGACTCCTTCAGCACAGATAACAACTCTCCAAGAGTGTCGTCAGTATCCATCAACTTATAGTTGATGATGATTTGTTTCCACGTATCGGGTAGCGATTGTAATAGCATATCATCGTCAGCTCTGCCTCCAAGACAATGCCCATCTTGGCTAACTCATCTATGTTAGCGATCATTTGAGTCCCGTGGACCTCAACTGATGCGCCGTCTGTCATCCGGGAGCGGAAGATGTTTCCTTACTAGCTCGTACCTCTTCCATCCGCTTATTGGTGCGGTGGAGATCACGCAATCTTGCCATCATGTTATAGGGATCCAAGTCCCTGTACTGGCGTCTGAAATGCTGGGTCATTGCAGCTAGCATAACTGACTGAGCTTGGTCACAATCGTCACTATGAGTCTTCCATAACTCTAGCTCCAGTGGCTCAGTGGGTTTAGGCGGGAGAGGTCTCTGAATAGTATACAGTACCCTCTCAGCCCCAAGCACTATCTTGAGGTTCATTTCCCAGTCGGCAAAGTTTGTCCCTTTGAAGACATTATCGCCCATGATTATGTCGCGGATATTACCTTTGCCAGTCATCTTGACAACTATAGTCCAACTATAAAGTCAACGATGTTATGGGTACAGTCAAACTGTTACAAGTAAAAATAACAATATATTAGTCCAACTAATTATTTAAAAAATATTGACGAAATAATTTTGAAAGACGCGTAAGGCTAAGTATCTGAACGAAATTGTAAATTCAATAATAGCCTCCCACTATTTTCTTCAAGTTTCTAACCCTCTGTAGAGAACTCGGGAAATCGAATTTCCTAGTGGGCTAGGATCCCGTTAAATAACACACAACCTTGACTTTGGCCAATAAAAATTGTATGCTATTTAACTTAGGTAGATCTCCATGATCAATTGGATCTCATCCAATTCCTAGATCCGGTTAGGTGGACATCCAAGTCCGAAACATATATAATGTCAATGTATCCATTACATTTTCCTAACCCTATCCTCCGAATCATCTAGGCCTTGGCTTTGGCCAAAAACAAACCTAATGATTCCAGTTAAGCGGGACCCATTGACGAGGAAAGTTTCGTAATCAATGTCATTGGACAAAAAGTGATCTTGACTTTGGCCAATAAAAATCACGATTTGGACAAGACACCGATATGGAACAAAACTCTCACGATTCAAGTACATCCTTGATTGACAAAGGTCTTGACTTTGGTCAAAAACAAACCAATGCCAACTTCGGATCTTGAACAAGAATCATTCAATGGAAGGATATTGCTTAATATAATTGAGGGATTTTCGCGTAATTGGCAACCAATTTATTTATCTTTGTTAGGTCTCATCATCATACACCCTTAAGCATGCTTCTAAAACATCATAAAGCGCGTAAAGTAAATTAATAGTGATATGCGGATGGATATATAAACAACTTGTTCCTAGAACGAATCACTCCCTTTCCTCTCCCCGCTAGCACTATTCTACTACTACCCAATTACATAATACAATAAGAAACCTCATTTACATTGAGGGGAATTAGGTGAGAAGAGAATACAAAGAGATAAAGAGATAAGCCTGGACACGCAGGTCCAATTTATAAATTCCAAATTTACAATAATTTCTAAAATTACCCTTTCCCTTCTAATATCCATCTGATATTCACTATTCATTCATCACATACATATATATTCAAACAAGACATGCTTCTACAACCAATCTAATCCAATTAATTAGTCTTTGTTTAAGTGATCATCCAATGTTCAAACAACGGTTTGATTTTGCGCGAGTCCAACTCGATTGAGAATAAGTACATAAGGCACGAATTCGCGAATTATATCGAACTACTTATTAAATCTAATTCAATTCGTATTCAATACTAATTCAATTATTTAATTCCAAATTAAATGTTTACACTTTTAATGTGCTTTAAAGACTTAGATTCTAAATCTAATTCTATTGGGTCTCAAAGCCCAACTAACATCCAATGTTTAATTTAATTCAGTCAAATGGGCTTTCAATTGATTTATTAAGGCTTGGGCTTTGGTCAATGTGGGTCAAACCCAATTACCAAGCCAAATAAGGAATCACCCTTAATGCCATAAAACCAATTTTAAGCCCATAATGCCCAATTAAATTATTAAAGCCCATTATATTATATTTGGACTTAATGGAGTGATTTAGGCCCAAATTGGATCCAATCCTTTTGGCCCAAATCTACTTGGTCCAACCAAGCCCATTATGCCCAAATACAATATTAAAAGCCCAATTCACCATTAAGCCCATTAATTAAATTTTAATATTCCAAACATTAAAGTCCAATTAATTAAAGTGTAAAACCAAGATTAATACATTAACCAAATATTTCAAAATACCCATTTATTTATTAATCATGTATTGTTCAAAACATATGTCCAACATTAATTTGAACAAAAATCAAGTCCATTTTCATGTCTATGTGTATTCGGCCAAGGTGAGTTTTTTGTGTCGATTTGTTTTTCAATCCGATTGAATTATTAATCAACGTCCCGTATACGTTCTAAGTCATCCAATGATCTTAAACACAAAAAATTCCAACACATCCAATGGTGACACCCATTCGGCCAAGGCATAAATTTGGGGAAAAAATCATCCAATGCATTTTTCATAAAATTGATTCCATATTATGTCATATTACATAAATATAAGCATACTCATTCATCAAATTTCACAAGAACATGCTTCAATCAATTTTACCCAAATTTTAACCTAATATATTTCATGCTTAAACCTAGCTCAATGATACCATTGTTGGTTTCTATAATATGTCACAAGGAAAGATTAAGCATATGAAATACAATAATGAATATATATATTAAAAGATGAAGTATGGCGGAATCATACTTACAATGCTTTAGTGATGAAGAAAATCAAACCAAAATGGAAGCTCCAAGTGAGGGATGATTCGGCCAAGGAAGACAAGAGGTGGAAAGCTCCAAGCTTTGTGTATTCCAAGCTCTTTGATGGTTTCCCTATCACCTCCTTTGATCCTTCAATGTGCTAGCAAATGGAGAGAAGAAAAAATCCAATCATTTCCTTCCAATGGTGCTCACGGCATTTTGAGAGAGAAGAGAAGAGTTTTTGTGTAATTAATTTTTGTTACCAAAAATCAATTTATATTTATGCCATAATATTTATTAAATAATAATAAACTTATGACACAAACCATGCAATGGCTTAGAGTGTCAAACACTCAAACTCCATGCAAAACCTTTGAGTGTATTGCACACTATCACCATGCAATGAATTACCAATTAAATAATGCATATAATGACATGTGTCATGTGGGCCCCACACGTTTACAAATGAAAGTGGGCCCACGTGCACTCACGCATTCGGGTTTGATATTTCCGAAATACCGAGCTTACGTCGCGACGTTAATTAAACCGAATTTAAATAAATAATTGCGCCTGGCGAAATTATTATTTCCGTCGCTAACGAATTAATTCTAAATTAACCCGTATGTCCGAATTAAAATCTAATTTTAATTTCGCGTCGAAATCGAATTTCGATTATTATATCGAATATAATAATTTTATCGATTAATTCCAAATTAATCGTTCTCTCTCTCTAAATAAGGCACTTTATCCAAGATAAAGTTTCTTCTCCGCAATTAATCCAAGATTAATTAAGTCCGAATCAAATATCATAGGTGAATCTTCAGGAAGCGACCCAAGAGATCTCCGATATTTTGGCAGTAAATACGGTCGTCGATAATCCGAACACGTACGTACCTCGTACTACGTCTTTACCGATTCACAAGACAAGGTTGGCTTCTAGCAAAGCGCCATGCCTACCCAATTCTCCAGAAATATTCTTATAGGAATATAAGATCTATATCAAGCGTAGTATACCATAGTATTGCGTACTTCGATCCAGTATCGGACGATCACATGTTAGGCCTGGGGCTGGAGATGTGTCTGCCCCGTACGAAACATATATCGGACATCAAGCAACCAGTCTCTTTAAATCGGACAATCCTGACCTGGTCATATTGTCCCGACGGTTGCAACCTTTTATAGAGTACTAGTTCTGTGTCCTGCGTGATCATCACCTCCATATGTCTGAAGTGATACTTCCATCTTGACATCTCATCCAGTACACTACGATTCTCGATAAACCCAGAAGAGGTGTACACAGAACCGGTTAAGGTCCCCAACCACCAAAACCAAAGTTTACCGATTGTCGCAAGTACTAGCGATGTAAGTCTCAGGTTAAGACCATATACACCTACCCTGATGCGGCCTCCCATAGACACGCAGACATACTACCAATGGGATTCCGCGGGGTCTATCCAGAGCGAAGCTGTTTTCCGTACCATCGGTAAAACACAACCTCCTATCGCACTTGCATAAGTATCCAATACTTAAATATATGAGAACTATGCTGTTGTCCCTCACAACATGCACAAGCGCAATACTAGTCTATTCCGCATTATCAATGTCCGATCTCGATAATACTCCGACTAGGGATATTTAATGATTAAACCTTTATGGATTGATACTGTCTCATATCATCTCAATCCGGTATTATCATATGGACTTTCGCCATTTATATGTCAAAGTAAATAATATTACAAAACGGCAAAAGGCAATTTCATTATCACATAGTTAATTTTGTACAATAATACAATATCATTTACAAACAGTGACGCTATGGGACATAATGTCTAACAAATAGTTCATCAGGGATGAAACTATACCACAATCTTCGAATACACAAGAACCGCGTAAGTCGGAGAGAGTCAGAAAACAACCTGGGAGGTATGGGTTTCTGATCTCACCTCATATAGATGTCAATCTTATTGAGGAAGACAAACCATCTACGTATGAGGAAGTGATACAAGATATCGACTCCCTATTATGGCAAAGTGCCATGATGTCCGGAATGGATTCCATGTATACCAACCAAGTTTTGACACTGGTTGTTGTACCAGAAGGCATTGTGCCTATTGGTACAATATGAGTCTTCAAGGAAGACATACATGGATGGCAACATACCAACGTACTAAGCTAGGCTTGTAGCGAAAAGGTATCGTTATCAACATTGTGTCGATTACTATGAAACCTTTTACTTGTTGCCATGGTTAAATCCATCTGGATAATGCTTGCTAGTGCTGCATGTTTCATTTATGAAATATGGCAGCTGAACGTCAAAATCGCTTTCCTTAAACCGAAACCTTTTGGAGGATGTTTATAACATCCTAACGGTTTTGTCGTACCAAAATGAGCAAACAAGGTTTGCAGGTTATTCGATCCATTTATGGATTGAAGCAAGCATTGCGTTCTTGGAATTAGCATTTTGATGTAATCATAATGGTATATGATTTAATTCAAAACGAAAATGATTCTTGTGTATTAAAAGAGGTTAGTGGGAGCGCACTGAAAGTGATTGTCCTACATAATGATGATATATCGTTTCTTGGAAATGACATTCCCAAATATAATTGGTGAAAGCTTGGCTTTCATGAAAATTCTCCGTAGACTACTTGGGAGAAACAACCTTTATTCTAGGAATAAAGATCTACTGGGATAGATCTAAAAGTTGTTGGCACTCTCTGAGAACTTACACATGAAATAAATGTACGTGACCTGGTGTCTCATATGCTTTGAGCATATGGAGTCACAATCAGGCCAATCCAAGTGATAGTCACTGGATTGATGTTAAGAACATCCTTAAGTATCTTAGAAGAACTAAGGATGCTTTCTTAAGCTATGGAGAATGAGAACTTGAAATGACTGGGTTCACTGTTGCAAGTTTCCTAACCGATAAAAACGACTATAAGTCGAATAAAGGTACTATATAGTTTGAATAACGGAACAGTGAGCTGGAACTCCTCCAAGCAAGATACTGTTGTCGAATAACAACAAAAGCAGAATATTGCTGCAGCTGAGGCAGCAATAGAAGCACTTTAGATCTTAATAATCCTAATTGGATTAGGAATAGTTCTGTTAGCAGCTGAGCTAGGCTACATCACATGCTAAAGAATTAATGGTCTCATCAATGATCCAAGTATATACTTCAACTATTCATCTGATTCGTTCGGATCATACATCGTGGCGATATGATGATCGAATAAATCGCATCAGATGACAACTTTACAAATTTACTGACGAAAGTATTTTCTCAGCAGAAGTTTGAGCGACCTTACATAGTTCAAGTATAGGATCCTTGAGTGATTGGTTATAGGCCAAGTGGGAGATTGTTGGACAATTATGACCCATAGCATCACTATTTGTACAGAACATGGTGTTGTTGTACAAATTAACTATGTGACAAAGGAAATTGCTATTTTACCATTTGTAATTAGATTGCCGGGATATATAAATGATAAAAGTCCATATGATTAGTTTCGGATTGAGATGATATGAGACAGTATCAGTCCACGAAGGTTTAATCATTAAAAATTCCCTAGTCAGAGTATTATCGAGATTGGACATCGATAATACGGAATAGACTATTATTACAATTGTGCGTGTTATGAGAGCATAACAACATAGTTCTCATATATTTGGGTATTGATACTCATGCAAGTGTAATAGGAGGTTGTGTTTACCGATGGTACGGAAACAGCTTCGCTCTGGATAGACCCCCCCCTCGGAATTCCATTGGTAGTATGACTATGTGTCTATGGAAGTCCGAATCAGGGTAGGTGTATTTGGTCTTAACCTGAGACTTGCACCGCTAATACTTGCAACAATCAATATACTTTGGTTTTGGTCGTCCAGGGCTTTAACTGATTATGTGTACGCCTCTTCTGGGTATATTGAGAATCGTAGTGTATTGGGTGTGATGTCAAGATGGAAGTATCACTCCAGTCATAGTGGAGATGATGGTCACGTAGGATACGAAACTGATACTCTTATATAATGCAGTCATCGGGATAATATGACTAGGTCATGATTATCCGATTATAGAGACTAGTTACTAGAGATCCGACATGTGCTTCGTACGGGGCAGACACAATTCCAGGCCCAGGCCTAGCACGTGACATCCGATACTAGATCGCAATACGCAATACGACGTATACTACACCTGATATAGATCACATATTCCTTTAAGAATATTTCTGGAGAATTGGGTAGGCACGGTGCTTTGCTAGAAGCCAACCATGTCTTGTAAATCAGTAAAAACGTAGTACTAGGTACGTACGTGTTCGGATAGTCCGACGACCGAATTTACTGCTAACCTATCCGGGGATCTCATGGGTCGCTTCCCGAAGATTCACCGATGACGTATGACTCACACATTATTAATCTGGGATTAATTATAAGAGGGAGAAAATTATTCTGGGATTAATTACGGAGATATTTTATCTGGGATAAAATACTATTTAAAGAGAGAGAACGATTAATTTAGAATTAATCGAAAAAATAATATATTCGATATATTATACGAAATTAGATTTCGACGAGGAATTAAAATTGGATTTTAATTCGGGCAAACGAGTTAATTTAGAATTAATTCGTTAGCGACGTGAATAGTAATTTTTCTAGGCATAATTATTTAATTAAATTTGATTTAATTATATCGCAACGAAAAATTCGTTAATTCAGAATTAGCGAACCCGAGCCCGTGAGTGTTTGCGGGACCACTCACATTTCGAATCAAGTGGGGCCCACAAGTCACATCACGCGTCACATCATTAGTCATTCAAGTGATGGGTGTCTTGTCACCTTTTTGGTGATTGACAACTTGTCAAATTTTGAATGATGGAAGTAGATGGAAGACTTTAAAGTCTTGTACCACTTTTTGGAAAAGGGTTATTTGTATTAGATTTTGGAAATCCAAAACATACAACACAACTCATCTTCTTCCTCTCTCTCTCTCCATTCGGCCAAGGGCCATTTTTCTCTCTTTTGTTCCTCTCAATGCCGAGAGTTACAAGAAGCTTAAGGAAGGATTTGTGGCAAATTTTTCCAAGTGCTAGCACACTAAAGAGGTCAAACAAAGGTGATAGGGAAACCCATTCATGAGCAAGGAATCACACTTAAAGCTTGGAGCTTGAAGGAGCACAAATGGAGGGGTTGACCGAAAATTCAAGGAGCACAAAAGGGCTTGGCCGAGAACTTCCATGAAGGAGGAAAATTTTTGTGTTTAATCGCATCGTAAATCCGATCAAAGTGAATATTCCGCAACTTAACTTTGTTGTATTCGCACTTTTTCATAGCTTAATTTGATATTGGGATAACCTAGAAACCCAACATGAAAGCCGTGAGTCATAATGAAGAGGGAGAGGTTTGAAGCCGTGAGTGTTGTGAATGAGCCAGGGATCAAAGAGTTGGGTTTATGCTTCTTTTTATAGGCAAAGGTTGGGGTTTACCTTATGGTAATAGGGAAAGAATATTGCAATTATGGGGATATCATTTAATTTGTGTATCATAAGGAAATGATCTCTTCATTTTAGGAAGGTAAATTGATTTGATTTGATTTTATTTTATTTAGTTTAGGAAGGTGATTTAATTGGATTAGGAATGTGATTTATATGATTTGATTTGATTCTTTTAATTCGGGAAGGTGATTTATTTGGATTTCAACATGTGTTTAATGTGTGGATTTATTATTTTGGATGTGTTTTAATGGGCTTGGGCGTGAGCTAAGGGGATTTGGGCGTGGGTTTGGTTCTTTTTGGTGGGCTTGGTGTGTGGGCTTGGTGTGTGGCTTTGCGGGGGTTTGGGCCGAGGATAAATTTTAAAACAGAGATCTAACGAGCAAACCCGAAGCTAAGCAAACGAATTAAATCCAACAAGATATTGATTTCTGACTTTTTCCTTCCGACGTCCGTTTCCCGCGACTTCCAAAACTTAAAAAAGGATATTTAAGCACATGATGCAGAAAAGGATATTCCATGAACATTAATGGAAACAACGGAAGCATACAACATTAAAAAAGGGATATTTAAGCACATGATGCAGAAATGGATAACTAAAGAGGCAAATATGCATGAAATATGATGGAGAATGGTATGTCCACTGTATGCACGTTCGTGTAGCGTTCGGAAAAACGTTCGAATGGTATGAGATATGATGCATGATAAAACAGAATGCATGCGTTCGAGTAGAGTTCGGAAACACGTTCGAACGAGATCACAAAAAGACATCTTTAATCACATAAACACATGCATGAGTTGTTCCCCTAGCAGTACGTGGAGTTGTATCCCAAGTACAGACCGCACTACCGTTCATTCGGATTCGGCTACAAAATTTATGTCTTGGTTTCCATCCGATATACCACGAGAGGCAACACTCAATCACTAACCCAATATAGACAGACATGACATATGATAATGCATATAACCATAAATAACCGAAGAGACAAACATGCAAAATAACAAGGAGGATAAATAACATAAAATGAAAATGCGGAACAATAAAACAACAATAAATTTAAATTAAATGCGAAATTATAAAAGACTAATAATACAAAATAAATGTGGAATAATAAATATGTGACCAAATAATTCGGTCGTTTTCAATGTAGGACTTCGCATGCCCGATTGGACGTATTCCACATCCAACCAAGCATGCCGTTTCCAGGACGACAAAATAAAATATAACAAAGGGTGCCCTCAGGTCTTACCTTTTAAGTCGCTTCTCGGGAGTGCATTGGGATGTCGCCGGAAGGGTTAACATTTCTACTATTTTCACTGGTTCACTGTTTCCACTCGCTGTTTTCTCTGTTTTCACTCGCTATTTTCTCTGTTTTCACTCGCTGTGTTCACTATTTTTTTTGGGTTTTGGCTTACTGTTTTGAGGTATTTTAGGGACTTTTTCGGGGTGTTTTACTCACTATTTTATGAACTGATTTGGACTGTTATTTAGTGATAAGGGCTGCTGTTTTTAAGTTGTTTTATTCACTATTTTTGGACTATTTGGGGGTGCTTGTTGTTCGGTTATGGCTTGCTGATTGAAAGGCTTGTTGTTGTGTCGGTTTGAATTATTTATTGGCTTGATTGTTTACGTCCAGATGGCAACATGTTCACGTCCAGGACTATTTTGATTTTGTTGTTTGTTATTTGGGTCGGTGAGCTTTGTCGGTTTGCTTATGTGTGTTGTGCGTGTTCTGGCATAAGCTGGACGTGTGGTCCGCTTGTTGTGAGTAAGAGAGAGGGTATGGTGCAGGTAAGTATGCGGTGCCGAGAGTCAATCAGAGTGAGAGGAGCCATGAGGGTTCATGGTCTACGTGAAGTGTTCTTGTCGTGAGAGTGGCAAGAGAGTGGGGAAGCTGTGTGGTTTAGGGTTTGCCGAGAAGGGTGCTGAGTGTGTGTTAGTGGGGCCGTTGTTCACGGCAAGGGGCAGGTTTGCTTGAGTGCGTGAGGTGTCTATGTATGTACCGTGAATGAGGGGGCCTCTTGCTTGCTGTCGGTTTGTGTGTGAATTGAGAGGGGAGAGGGTGTTGCCGTAGGTTTCACATGGTTTTGGGTGAAGGTTTGAGGGGTGCGTATGGCTTCCGAATGGGTTGAGAGAGAATGAGAGAATAGAGAGAGGGCGAGAGTATATCATAGGGATTAGGGTTTTGTTTTCTTTATTTTATGGCTGTGAGATATTAGGAAGCAGAGATGATGATTTTAGGGTTTATTATTTGTTTTGGTCTTGAGAGAGAGATGTGGTCCAGAGTATGTTGAGAGAGGATAGATTAAGGTTATTTCCTTTTTCCGTGAGTGTCTAAGGAAAAAAGAAGAGATGGGACAGAGAAGGAGTGGCGTGAGGATTATGGTTTTTGGTTAGTTGTGGTCAATTGCCGTGAGGTTGAGTTAGGGTGGAAGGGTTTGGTTTATGTTACTTTTTATAAGAGTGGGCTAGGGTTTTCCTTGCACGGGAGGGAAATAAAGATTATGCAATAATGGGGGATATATTTAATTAGTTTGTTATAAGGAAAGGATATTATGTAATTGTTGGGGAATATGTTTAATTTGGAAGGTGATTTTTTTTAGTTTAGGAGAGGGATTTATTTAATTTAGGAAGGATATTTGATTTGATTTATTGGATTTGATTTAATTTAATTTGATTTGATTTAATTTAATTGGATTTGATTTAATGTAGACATGTGTTTTAAATGTTTTAATTATTTTGGATTGGGCTTGTGGGCTTGGTTCTTTGGGCTTGGGCGTGTGGCTTGGATGAATGGGCTTTGGATGGGTGCGGGGGTTCGAGGCTTAATATTTTAAAACAGGGATTAATCGAGCGAACTCGAGGCCAAATAGTGAGTTAAATTTGTTGATGTATTTATTTCTTGAATTTTTCCCTTTCGTTGTCCGTTTCCCGCGACTTCCGCAACTTAAAGGGTAAACGGGTATGCCTCCAGGCTCATCAGGCTTCATGCAAAAATGCAGTGTCTATAGTCGCCCCCACTTTGATGGGACTTGTGTAGTGTGTGACAGTGACAATCCTATCAAAGTCATGCATGCATTTTTACTTACCTGGCTCACCAGCTGTTGCCTGACTTACCTGCTGCTCTGAGATGCTTCAAACTGAGTTGATCTGTGGTGAGTTGCTTCGACCCCTGGTCCATTCCCGAACCATGCTCCATTCCCAGCTTGCTGATGTGATGGTTCATTCCCGAACCTTGCTCCATTCTCGGAGTGCCATTCCCGGCTTGCTGAACCTCATTCACGAGGCATTGTTGATGTGATGGTTCATTCCCGAACCGTTACTTGAGTTGAGATTGATGGCGAGGCGCTGTGACCCTTGGGTCTTGTTCTCGAACCACCGAGTGGGTCTTGTTCCCGAACTGAGTTGTGGGTCTTGTTTCCTTTTTTTTATTGTGGGTATTGTTCCTCGATTTGAGCTGAGTTATGGGTCTTGTTCCTGTTGGGATGTATGCCCTAGAGCTACATTTGATGTAAACGGCTTTATGTGTTTAGAAATAAAAGGATGCATTATTCATTTATCTAATTGTTTGTTCAATATCGCATATTGTATATCTTCATAAATACCGTAGATTACTTATGTACCTTCAGACTTGGTGTATGAACGTCATGCACCAGAGGATTTAAGACTGAAGTTAGTAATCTTAAATAGTCCATAGAGAGCAAACAAACCGGGTACTTTGTTTGTGGTTTATCTATAGCTGCGGTCCATTCTATATTTGGATGACGATCTTAATCCGGATCGTCCATGTAGAGACATGAGAATGGAGGCACCTTATATGATGTGATCATATAGGACTGGGCCTAGATAGAAATGACATTCTTATAATATCCGTTAAACAAAGAAAGTCATTTCGATCTACTTGATGGTCATATATGGATTGATCTTAATCCTGAGTATACTAGAACTCAACTCCTGCATAACGGTTGTGTCCTTTGATTTACAAAGGTGAGGTTGGTGTAGCAATCCCAACCAATAACTACGTACTTTGGGGGCATAGTCTGTTATGTAGCTGGGAACGTTTTACATAGACATGGAATTCACTCATTCTTGCGAGAAGTAGATGAATATCTCTCTTAAGGGTTGATTCGGTACTTGAACGATTAGAGCGCTCAAGTCTTTCTATTACGAATAGAAAGATTAATATTCATAACAGTTATGAATGAATCGTTCATTAGAGAATCAATGGTACTTAAGATAAAATAATTAGAGGGGTATAACGGACATTATGACCCGGCTCTAATTACGAGATATTCGTGAAGGATCAATTCGTATGCAATGACTATATCGGTGGACACCGACTTTGTTCGGCCTTATATTTCATCTACGGCACGAGAGTGCAACTTCGGGTTTTTAGTGGAATAACCCGGAGTTAATAATTCGTAATATTTAATTAAGAGCTTAATTAATATTTCGAGATTATTGGAGCTCAGAACCGTAGGTCCACTTGGTCCCCGTGCTAGCTCGATTTACTATAGCGGAGCTAATATAATTGGATGGTCCAATTATATACTCACAAAGGAATAAATATTATTATTGATTAATAATAATTATATCACACATGAGACTTTATATTAAAAGTTAATATAAAGTATTAATAATTATATTGATAATTATTAAATTAGAACATTAAATTATATATGATATAATTTAATAAGGCTAAGGATTATTACCAAGGTAGGATTCCTTATTGGATAAGGAAATGATTTGTTTGTTTTGGAAACAAAATCAAATCCTAATTGCCCCTACCTGGCCGAATTTTTGGAGTCATATTAGGGATATGATTTGTTTGTTTTGGAAACAAAATCAAATCCAAATTAAATCCCCCTTGGCCGAAAATTTGGAGTCCTAAAGGGAGTAGGATTTGTTTATTTGGAAGCAAAATAAACAAGGATTCCTAATCCCCCCTTGGCCGAATTTCAAGAGGAATGGGAGACTAGTGGTTGATTTGTTTAATGAAACAATTAACCATAAGTATAAAAGAAAAATTATGATTTAATTTTTCTGATCCAAGAAATCAAAAAACTTAGCCTCCATCTCCTTCTCCTTCTCCAAGCTCTCAAGAGTTGAGAATTCTTTTGGTGTGTGTGATTATTCTCTAAACCGTTTAGAGATTAATTTGTGAGTGTAGCCCACACTACCCTCTGTTAGTGTCGAGACATAGTTCGGAAGACCTCGTGACGTTGAAAAACATCCCCAAATACTTAACACAAGTCACGGCAACCAGCCCCTGGAATCCCTGCAATTTGCGCAGATACAAGTTCTCAGGGAGCTCCGTTTTGTTTGGTTTTCATTCGGGATTTTGGGAAACACTTTAGGATAATTTTAGGGCTGTTAGGATTGATTTTTGGAGAAAAATCAGATCTGAAATTGAGCAGTGAGTGCGCAAATCAGACCTGAAACTGGGTGCAGTTCGCGCCCATAACGTGTCCAAAACAGTCCGTTATTTCACTGCAGTTCAAGGGCTGTTCGGGGACTGTTTCGGGGCTATTCCGGAGCTGAGATTTTGTCCAAAACATCAGTGAATCACTGGTGTGGTTCGGCCAAGCAAAGGGAAGAGCAGAAAAAATTTTCAAGTTCGATCCGTGAGCCTAATCGCTTCTGCTGCGCGAGGGAAACGTTCCCTACAATTGGCATCAAGAGCGAGGTTGAAAAGTGCTCTTAACCCTTCACTTTTTCATTTAAAGTTTCTGTTTTAATATGTTTATATGAGTTATAAATATGATATGCATGTTTAGATGAGTGGGCACATTGTGATATTCATGTGATGAATGGTTTTGTTATTTCATGTGATGAATGGATTTTGCATTGGTCGTAAATTTTTCTGGCTCTTATTTTTGTAGTTGGTTTTGGTTTTGGGATGTAAGGCCATAAGGCCATTGTTTATATTTGTTGTAATTTTAATTTTCAATGTAAAGTTTCAATTCTTTGTAATTTGGAGCACCGAAGTCGCAAAGAGAGCCAACACCACTTTGGAGCGGGATTTGAAGGCCAAGAATGCCTTGGTGAATCTTTTGTACTAATTAGATTAGTATAGAAAAATAAGAGCCCGGTCAATGCAAAATAATTTTTATTATGTTATATGTATGTTTATTTCGAATTGTTTGAATAACATGTCATATAGCCTAGGGTGCCCACTCGTGCATTTTACTTGCCATAACATGTCATAGATGCATTATCATTATAGACATAAAATTATGATTTTATGTAATTTAAAATGTTTAAGTTAGAAAATGATATGCATTGAAATCATTAATTAGATTAATGGGAATAAGTGTCTAAAACTTGAATTCTAATATATTGGACTTAATTGGTGCATAATAAATTCCATTGGTATATAGGATGGAAACCCGGATATAAATTCCATAGCCGATTCCGTATGGACGGATATGTGGTCTGCACTCGGGATACAATTCCACGTACCATTGAATTTTATAACGCACTAAGATTTATTAAAATGTTTAATTAAAATTTTGACCATTTAGAATTCCATGTTTTTAGACTTTTAAGTGCCTAGTATTTTAAGGGTTAAAATATTGTAGCTCACTTATACCACTCTAATTAAATTAGTTAATAGAGTAAACTGTTAGTAGAGACTAATAGGATATTAGTGACACAATTTTAATAGTTAAAATTGATTAGCTCACTTATGACGAACTAGTGTAAATAAATTATGCTTTAGCCGCCATAAGTTTATCCACACTAGTTAGGATAAAATATTAGATATTTTAGATAGAAACCTTAAGTTTAAAATAGTGAGTGGGAGAGGGATATACGACAGTACATCCCGCGATCTCCGTTGTTAGTCCAAAAATGTGAGATTCAAAAGGCGCCTCGAGACGGCTTTGTTTTCGTCCCCTCTACGGATGGTCCATTTTGGGTCAATATCAAGTTTGGGTTCCGAAAGGATAGGGATCCTAGATGTATCTTGTGAACTGACCTACCCTACGGCGGCACTTCACTTGTTAAGTCAAAGAATCCCGAAACGGCGGGTTACACTCACAAAGGAGTTATTAACTGTTAATGAAACTCCTTGATAAAAAAAAAAGGTAGTTGTTTAATAGGAATAAGAGTTATTCCCGCATATATTAAAACAGCTGAGATTGTCTCAATCTATCATGCGAGTACTTGACCTACCCTACGGCGGCACTTACTTGTGGGATGATAGATCTCCGTGGCATAGTAATTCTTTTAGGTTTCTTATTCATTATTCATGGTTCATGCATCATGTTTAATTTTATGCCAAAATTCTTTGATGATTTTAATATGCGATGAATGAATGTTAAATGCATGTTTATTTTATTTTCAGCCATGGTTTCTCCAATTATTTCCATTCTCTCAAATGATAAGTTGACCGGAGAAAATTATGTAAAATGGAAAAGTAACATGAACGCTATCCTGGTCTGTGAAGACCTAAAGTTTGTCCTGACGGAGGAACGTCCTCCTGAGCCGGCCAGAAATGCCGGCCAAGCTGTGCACGATACCTATCAGAAATGGGTCGCAACAAATGAGAAAGCCTGCTGCTACTTGCTAGCAGGGATGTCTGAGGTTCTTGCTGCAAAGCATAAACCTATGGCTCTAGCATCACAGATGATGGAGTCATTGCAGGGCATGTATGGGCAACCTTCGGAGCGTCAACGCCATGGTCTCAGCGATGACTGCTAGGATGAAGGATGGGACATCAGTCCGAGAGCATGTCTTAAGGATGATGACTTATCTCAATACTGCTGAAACCCATGGAGCTCGTATTGACGAGCGTAGCCAGGTGACCATGATCATGGAAACTCTTCCGAAGAGTTTCTTGCAGTTTAAGAGCAACTATGTTATGAACAAGTTGACTTTTACTTTGACCCAACTGCTAAATGAGCTCACCCATTACGTCCATGCTGGTGGATCCTCGTAAATCCAGTGCAGAGGCAAATGTTGCCGAATCTTCTAAATCTGCAAAGAAGAAGAAGAAAGGCACTGGAAAGGCTAAAGGTAAAGCCATGAAAAAGAAGAACAAAAAGGCTCCAAGGATTCCAAGCCCAAAGGAAAATGTTTCCATTGCGACAAGAATGGGCATTGGAAAAGGAACTGTCCTAAATACCTTGCTGAGCTAAAGGAGAAAAGGAAACAGGTAAATATGATTTACTCGTTATTGAATCTCTATTGTGGAGGATGACAAATCCGCTTGGATTATTGATTCCGGGGCCACTAACCATGTTTGTTCTTCTTTACAGCTACTTGATTCATGGAGGGACCTTGCTGAAGGTGACTACACCATGAGAGTCGGGACATGGGATGCCGTTTCAGCAAGAGCAGTGGGAGTTTCTAGTTTAAGTTTTATTAATAATAGTTATTTAAATTTGAACGATGTGTTATTCATTCCTGGTTTCCGCAGGAATCTGATTTCTGTTTCTAGACTTATGGATGATGGTTATTCTATTTCTTTTAATAGCAATTTGGTTATTATTGGTAGAAATGGATTGACTATATGCACAGGAAACTCAGAAAATAACTTGTATGTGTTAAGACCGTTAACGCATAAGTCACTGCTCAACACTGAAATGTTTAAGGTTGAAAAACCAAAAACGAAACGGCAAAAGATTTCTCACGATGACACATATCTATGGCATCTTAGACTTGGTCACATCAACCTTGACCGAATAAATAGATTGATAAAGGACGGAGCCTTAAACCAGTTAAAGCTCGGGACTTTACCAGTTTGTGAGTCCTGTCTAGAAGGAAAAATGACCAGAGACCTTTTTCTGGAAAAGGTATAAGAGCCAATCAACCACTAAAGCTAATACATTCGGACGTTTGCGGACCGATGAATGTAAAAGCCCGAGGTGGTTATGAATACTTCGTCACATTCATTGACGACTATTCAAGATATGGGTATGTCTACCTAATGCATCACAAATCAGATACCTTTGAAAAGTTCAAAGAGTATCGTGCTGAGGTTGAGAACCAATTAGGTAAGACAATCAAAACTCTATCGGATCGTGGAGGAGAATACCTCGACAGAGACTTCGAGGAATTCTTAGTTGAGCACGGGATAATATCCCAGCTCACAGCACCTGGAACACCACAACAAAATGGTGTTGCAGAAAGGAGAAATCGAACCCTACTAGACATGATAAGATCTATGTTTAGTTATAGCTCACTACCTAGTTCATTCTGGGGATATGCACTGCAAACCGCAATGTATATCCTTAATGTAGTTCCATCTAAGTCTGTTCCTAAGACTCCCTTAGAGTTGTGGAATGGTCATAAAGCTAGTTTACGACATTTCCGCATATGGGGGTGTCCAGCACATGTGCTGAAGAATAAGACTACAAAGTTGGAACCACGTTCTCAGGTGTGCCTATTTGTAGGCTACCCGAAGGAAACTAGGGGAGGATTCTTCTACAGTCCCGATGATAACAAAGTATTTGTATCGACAAATGCTACGTTTCTAGATGAGGACTACATGAGGGAGTTCAAACCTCGTAGTAAAATGTTACTCGAGGAGTTACTTACTGGTTCGACCAGCGCGCCATCGTCAACAAAAGTTGACAAATACATAGCACCTTCGACATCTGATAGTCAGATACTTCCAAGTCAGAATCATCAACCACCCAGGAATAGTGGGAGGGTTGTACGACAACCTGATCGCTACTTAGGGGTTGGAGAGGCACAAGTTGTCGCCTCCAGTGATGGTGTAGATGATCAATTGACCTACAGTAGTGCAATGGATGATCCTGACAAAGAAGAATGGCTCAAAACCATGAACCTGGAGATGGAGTCGATGTACTCCAACTCAGTCTGGGAACTTGTAGACCAACCTGATGGAGTGAAGCCCATAGGTTGCAAGTGGATCTACAAGAGGAAGAGGGGATCAGATGGGAAGGTACAGACCTTCAAAGCTAGACTAGTGGCCAAGGGTTATACCCAGAAAAAGGAGTTGACTATGAGGAAACTTTCTCGCCAGTAGCTATGCTAAAATCCATCCGCACTCTTCTATCCATAGCCGCATATTATGACTATGAAATCTGGCAAATGGACGTCAAGACTGCATTCTTGAATGGCAATCTTGATGAAAGTATCTATATGATACAACCAGAAGGGTTCACCGCCCAAGGTCAAGAGCAAAAAGTTTGCAAGCTGCAAAGGTCCATTTATGGACTCAAGCAGACATCTCGATCTTGGAATATAAGATTTGATACAACGATCAAGTCTTATAATTTTGAGCAAAATGTTGATGAGCCTTGTGTATACAAGCGCGTCATTGACGGGAAGGTGGTTTTTCTTGTCTTATACGTTGATGACATCTTACTTATTGGGAATGATGTAAGAATATTATCAGACGTAAAAACCTGGCTAGCTGAGCAATTCCAAATGAAAGATTTGGGAAATGCAAGTTATGTTCTTGGGATCCAGATACTTCGAGATCGCAAGAAATGACTATTAGCTATGTCTCAGGCATCCTACATCGACAAGATTCTTGTGCGATTCGGGATGCAGAATTCCAAGAAAGGCAATCTGCCTTATCGGCATGGAATTCATTTGTCAAATGAACAGTCTCCTAAAACACCTCAAGTCGTTGAGGAAATGAGACATATCCCATACGCCTCAGCAGTTGATAGTCTCATGTATGCCAAGTTATGCACGAGACCAGACATCTGCTTTGTGTGGGAGTAGTCAGTAGGTTTCAGTCAAATCCGGGATTGGATCACTGGGTGGCTGTGAAACACATTCTCAAATATCTAAAGAGAACGAGAGATTATATGCTAGTATATTCTGGAGAGGATATGATCCTAAGAGGATATACAGATTCTGATTTTCAGACAGATGTCGATTCCAGGAAATCAACATCTGGATCAGTGTTCACCCTAGGTGGTGTGGCTATTGTTTGGCGGAGTATAAAGCAATCTTGCATTGCCGACTCCACCATGGAGGCTGAATATGTAGCGGCTTGTGAAGCAGCTAAAGAAGCAGTCTGGCTCCGTAAATTCTTGGGAGATTTGGAAGTTGTTCCAGATATGGATAAACCACTCACCCTCTATTGCGATAATAGTGGAGCGGTGGCAAACTCCAAAGAACCAAGAAGCCATAAGAGGGGAAAGCATATAGAGAGGAAATATCATCTCATCAGGGAGAAAGTGCAGGAGGCGACGTTACCGTCACAAAGATTGCATCCGCAGAGAACCTTGTTGATCCGTTTACAAAGACCTTACCGGCTAAAGTGTTTGATGGTCACCTAGATGGTCTAGGTTTGCGAGACATGTCCCATTTGCTCTAGTGCAAGTGGGAGATTGTTGGGATGTATGCCCTAGAGCTACATTTGATGTAAACGGCTTCATGTGTTTAGAAATAAAAGGATGCATTATTCATTTATCTAATTGTTTGTTCAATATCGCATATTGTATATCTTCATAAATACCGTAGATTACTTATGTACCTTCAGACTTGGTGTATGAACGTCATGCACCAGAGGATTTAAGACTGAAGTTAGTAATCTTAAATAGTCCATAGAGAGCAAACAAACCGGGTACTTTGTTTGTGGTTTATCTATAGCTGCGGTCCATTCTATATTTGGATGACGATCTTAATCCGGATCGTCCATGTAGAGACATGAGAATGGAGGCACCTTATATGATGTGATCATATAGGACTGGGCTTAGATAGAAATGACATTCTTATAATATCCGTTAAACAAAGAAAGTCATTTCGATCTACTTGATGGTCATATATGGATTGATCTTAATCTTGAGTATACTACGAACTTCTGCATAACGGGTTGTGTCCTTTGATTTACAAAGGTGAGGTTGGTGTGTAGCAATCCCAACCAATAACTACGTACTTTGGGGGCATAGTCTGTTATGTAGCTGGGAACGTTTTACATAGACATGATTAAGATCAGATGTAATTTCCTTGTGCTCCTCGGTGCCTCTCGCCTACAAAAATATTTGATCGCCCCCTAGGTCGGCTTATAATTTCCTTCTGCCAGTTCTTTTCTGGTGGTTGCTCAGTTTTCTTTGGTCCCATGACTCAGGATCTCGTTGTATCCCTTATTCACCGGTGGTAGACTAGTCGCCCCCAGACTTGACTTAGCTTTCTGCTCTCTACTGTTTACACTAGGTCAAGGTGGACTACATGATGTGGCATTCTATATCATCATACTATATTACATGCTACGAAATAGTCCCAATAGTTACACATATTATTGGGCTCAAAGAATGCCCAGTATTGAAAACAGAGAACATTCAAAACATTCAATGCAACTCAAATCCAAGTCTTTGAATAAATGATCTAAGCCAGACTCAAAGTGTGTGTGTGCAAATGTTCCTTTGTAGATTCATCCCCAGGTAAGCCAACTCAATGATTTCCTCAAAAAATTGGGATCGATGGGTCAAACCAACCTAGATGTCTCAATTATGCCCTGCAGTTGCTTTTCTGTGCTCAATGTGGTATGGTTTTCTTTCTCTTTTGTCTTTTTTTTTTCAACACACCTACCTTTTAAGGTAGCATTTCTCCTCATGGTGGTCCTAATACTCCCCCATGGGTAGCTTCACGCTTATCGGTTATAGGTGGTTTAATTCTTTTCCTTAGAGACTTTTCTTTTATTTTCAACCATACCACACATCATAACACAAGCAAATCAGGATAGACATTTAGGCGAATGGTCATTCACCGACCTACGATTTCTTCAACTAGTCACTTTGCTAACTACTCAGGTTTTCACTGCTAAGAACCATAATCAAGTTCTTACGAGTCTAACATAGATCAATTACTCAAAGTATCAGATAAAAGCACATTAAGAGTTTGTCGTTTCTAATATTTCTCCATAAAGCAAACAATTTCATCATTGGACTTATGCCTAACTATTAAGGACTAAGAACAAACAATTTTTCTCTCTTTTTTTTTCTCTTCTTTTTTTCTCTTTTTTTTTCTTCTTTTTTTTCACTATGGTCTTTCTATCCTTGCCGTAAAGTTTTCTGTTCCTCGGTTTCCTTTTCCCTGATATCCATGTTGGCTAAACTCTTCTTGACAAGTCTTCTTTTACCCTTAACCCAACATATATCTATGATGGCTTTTAAGACAAGGGGTTAGCATGATGCGTGTATGCATGAGATGCATGAGATGCAAGTGGTTATCAAAACAACATATATCATTCCGACCTTATTTCTTCCAAACTCGTGGTAAGTTCATTTCTGTCATAGGTATGGCTTATTCCATGCACCAATGTGGGTACACAAAATCGTTCTCTCCTATGCTACGGGGTGAACCTTGGCTGCTTCTGTCCATTTCCATCGGTAAAAGACAAAGACCTCCCATTTACAACATGGACTAAGCCGATTATGGGATCATGCCATTGTCTAGAAACGAAAAATTGAGCTTTCAGCAATCGTGGTCATGGGGATGAACTTAGAAGCGTCCAAAAGTATAAGAATATGCTGTAACAAGGCGTATCCTTTCTAGATGAAAGCTAGAGCAGATATTGAACCCATGCTTCTAGCATATTTGGATCATGTTTGGACTTTCTAAACCCATCAAAGTTTTCATACAAGTTGGCCCATTATCATTTCAAAGCATTCAATCATATTATCGCGAGGTGTATACTTGTCCCAATTGAAAAAATGCCCAACATGTTTACACTTTTTCAATAACGTGGCTAAACAACTTCAAATGATAGGGGGCCCAAACATAAAGTGGCCCATCGGTATTTTAGAAGCTTTTGGCCCAATTGTCATAAGAAACAACAAGATCACATCTCATGACAAGAAGTCCAACTGAATCCAAATGCTGATGGTCCCAAACACAAGCATGAAATGGTGGATTCTATAGGTCATACAACTATGGTTCACATGCGGGTTTATAGGAGTATAGAAAAAGGCTCCCGCCGGCGAAGGATTGCCCATAACTAGGTCTCCCCACTCAAGGGTTCGAGCGACCAAGTGAGCGCACCTTTTTTTATACCCTAAGGTACGTGCCAACGAATGATGATACCATATAACGATCATCCACATGAAGGACTGTCAAATGAATTTCTCTATTGAAGATTCCCCAGATGAAGGGTGGAGCGAACTCTCTTAAATACCCTTACCTCTTAGGCTCTTATCGCCTTGGTGACAGGAATAAACAATAGATCCTCCAAATTAGTCTATCAAGGTAAGCTTTGAGTAAATGATTATCTAGATGTCTTCACAACTTTTCCTTTTGGCTATAAAAAGGTAGTGAGTGAATGAAGACACCAAATCATTATCTAACTCTAATAATGCCTTTGGTTAAACCTCTTGGTCCCAACCCACTTGTAGACACGGTTAACTAAAGCAAAAATCAAAAAATTTACAAGACATTATTTCGGGGCCGATTCCCTATCCCAATGGAGTCGCCAGACTGTAGAACACAGAGATCGGTGACACTGTCCTAAGCTCGCAGCCCGGTCGGGAGTACGAAGTAGCCCACTGGGGACTAAATCGGAGAATAAAAAGCCGCCACCCAGCATGAACTGGGAAATGATTTAAGGCCGCACTCACCCCTCGCAAGGGAAGACCTCAAACCGTTGGGTTCAGAATGGTCCTTTACTCTTGCCAACTGTAATGAACAGATTTATGCAATAATATAACCAAGTCTTATGCAACACACAAGTTTATTTAATCAATACACAAGTTTGCATACCCATGAACATTAATGGAAACAACGGAAGCATGCTACATTAAAAAAGGGATATTTAAGCACATGATGCAGAAATGGATAACTAAAGAGGCAAATATGCATCAAATATGATGGAGAATGGTCTGTCCACTGTATGCACGTTCGCGTAGTGTTCGGAAACACGTTCGAATGGTATGAGATATGATACATGGTAAAACAGAATGCATGCGTTCGAGTAGCGTTCGGAAACGCGTTCGAACGGGATAAGGTCGAATGCATGCGTTCGAGTAGCGTTCGGAAATGCGTTCGAACGAGATCACAAAAAGACATCTATAATCACATAAACACATGCATGAGTGTTTCCCCTAACAGTACGTGGAGTTGTATCCCAAGTACAGACCGCACTACCGTCCATTCGGATTCGGATACATAATTTATGTCTGGGTTTCCATCCAATATACCACAACAGGCAACACTCAATCACTAACCCAATATAGACAGACATGACATACGATAATTCATATAACCATAAATAACCGAAGAGACAAACATGCGAAATAACAAGGAGGATAAATAACACAAAGTGAAAATGCGGAACAATAAAACAACAATAAATGTAAATTAAATGCGAAATGATAAAAGACTAATAATACGAAATAAATGCGGAATAATAAATATGTGACCAAATAATTTGGTCATTTTCAATGTTGGACTTCGCATGCCCGGTTGGATGTATTCCACGTCCAAACAAGCATGCCGTTTCCAGGACGACAAAATAAAGTATAACAAAGGGTGCCCTCAGGTCTTACCTTTTAAGTTGCTTCTCGGGAGTGCGTTGTGACGTCGTCAGAAGGGTTAACGTTTCTGCTATTTTCACTGGTTCACTATTTCCACTCGCTGTTTTCTCTATTTTCACTCGCTGTGTTCACTGTTTTTTTTTTGGGTTTTGGCTTACTGTTTTGAGGTATTTTAGGGACTTTTCGGGGTGTTTTAATCACTGTTTTCTGATCTGATTTGGGCTTTTATTTAGTGATAAGGGCTGCTGTTTTTAAGTTATTTTATTCACTGTTTTTGGACTATTTGGGGGTGCTTGTTGTTCGGTTATGGCTTGCTGATTGAAAGACTTGTTGTTGTGTCGGTTTGAATTATTTATTGGCTTGATTGTTTACGTCCAGATGGCAGCATGTTCACATCCAGGACTGTTTTGATTTTTTTGTTTGTTATTTGGGTCGGTGACCTTTTTCGGTTTGCTTATGTGTGTTGTGCGTGTTCTGGCATAAGCTGAATGTGTGGTCCGCTTGTGGTGAGTAAGAGAGAGGGTAGGGTGCAGGTCAGTATGCGGTGCCGAGAGTCAATCAGAGTGAGATGAGCCGTGAGGGTTCATGGTCTACGTGAAGTGTTCTTGTCGTGAGAGTGGCAAGAGAGTGGGGAAGCTGTGTGGTTTAGGGTTTGCCGAGAAGGGTGCTGAGTGTGTGTTAGTGGGGCCGTTGTTCACGGCAAGAGGCAGGTTTGCTTGAGTGCGTGAGGTGTCTATGTATGTGCTGTGAATGAGGGGGGCTCTTGCTTGCTGTCGGTTTGTGTGTGAATTGAGAGAGAAGAGGGTGTTGCCGTAGGTTTCACATGGTTATGGGTGAAGGTTTGAGGGGTGCGTGTGGCTGCCGAATGGGTTGAGAGAGAATGAGAGAATAGAGAGAGGGCGAGAGTATATCCTAGGGTTTAGGGTTTTGTTTTCTTTATTTTATGGCTGTGAGATATTAGGAAGCAGATAGGATGACTTTAGGGTTTATTATTTGTTTTGGTCTTGAGAGAGAGATGTGGTCCAGAGTATGATGAGAGAGGATAGATTAGGGTTATTTCCTTTTGCCGTGAGTGTCTAAGGAAAAAAAGAGAGATGAGGGAGAGAATGAGTGGCGCGAGGATTAGGGTTTTTGGTTTGTTGTGGTCAATTTTCGTGAGGTTGAGCTAGGGTGGAATGGTTTGGTTTATGTTCCTTTTTATAAGAGTGGGCTAGGGTTTTCCTTGCACGGGAGGGCAACAAAGATTGTGCAATAATGATGGATATATTTAATTAGTTTGTTATAAGGAAATTATATTCTGTAATTGGTGGGGAATATGTTTAATTTGGAAGGTGATTTTTTTAGTTTAGGAGAGGGATTTATTTAATTTAGGAAGGAGATTTGATTTGATTTATTGTATTTGATTTAATTTAATTTGATTTGATTTAATTTAATTGGATTTGATTTGATTTAGACATGTGTTTTAAAATGTTTTAAATATTTTGGATTGGGCTTGTGGGCTTGGTTCTTTGGGCTTGGGCATGTGGCTTGGATGAATGGGCTTTGGATGGGTGCGGAGGTTTGAGGCTTAATATTTTAAAACAGGGTTTAATCGAGCGAACTCGAGGCCAAATAGCGAGTTAAATTTGTTGATGTATTTATTTCTTGAATTTTTCCCTTCCGACGTCCGTTTCCCGTGACTTCCGTAACTTAAAAGGTAGTGCCTCCATACGAGGCTCATCACTGGGCTTCATGCAAAAATGTAGTGTCTACAATAAGATAATCACTTAATCTTTAGAAGAATATTGGAATGATTCACAACCCTAAATAGTTTCATAATATTGATAACTTTTAGATTCTACTTTTGTTTTGTTTTATTTACTTGTTTTTAGATAAAATCACCAACCAAACAACAATCAATTTTTAGATACTTATAAAAATTTAACTTCAATAAATTAATATAATAAGTATTAAGTCCTCATAGGATCGATATTTTTATACTACTTGAGTGATACGTGCACTTGCATAACATGAGTGATTTCACACCGATCATCCACTCACTAGATCGTTCAAACAATCTAACCTCATCACTCCTAGTGTTTTTATTTTTTAGGTATATCTGGAGGGCGAGCTCGAGAGGATGGATACTGATGGCAGTCACTGGAGGATTTGAGTCCACCAGGTCATGTATAGAGTTTCATCATTGTCAGTCTTAAGTAAAGCCGATTGTCAGTCATTAGTAATGTATTAGTCTCATAATAAGTCAAAAGTGTTTTTAAATAGAGTTGTAAAGATGAACAATGTTGAGTATATAGTATAAGTAATAAATTATATTTTGTGTTGCGATATTGGGCAAATGTCCCTTTATATGAGTTCGTGTTGAGATGAGTTTGGTAGTGTGGTTCACAGTTAGAGGCTCAGAAGGATAGGACGGCCTATTCCCTGCCGGTAGTATCTCCGAAAGGGGGATGTTACAAAGATGGTATCAGAGCATAGTCTATGGAGTTAGTAATTGCAGTGGGTAGAGTGCTGAGGTCTTGTATACGTAGTATGCCCGAGGTACTAGTATGCGAGGCACTACATCTCGAGTATCTAATCCTCGAGTACATCCTCAAGTCCTATAGAAAGGTTAGTAAGCATTCCTAAAGCTATCTGAATTTTCTTACTAATAAAGTCATCGTAATCCTTGTTCTAGCCAAGAATCCTTTTGTAGTCATCTTCGCTTTATAACAGGAATTTAAGACAAGTTATAAGAATATATAGTAAGGTTCTGAGAATATTCACGTAAATGAGTGGGAAGAGAAAGTTAGAAAGAAAAGTAAGGAATGATACAAAGATGCTCAAGCAACCAGAGGTAGTAAGATGGACAAAGAAATAGATGATAAAGAAAATACTAGAACTTATAGTAGTAAAAGAGAATACAGTAAGCTTGAGCAAGAGTAAAATGATGAGTAGACATGTGTTCTCCAAGCAATCAACAATCAGTAACATCAGACTCTCTTCTCCAATCGCTCGTCTCTCAACAACCAGTTACTATACCCCATCCCTCTCTATTTTTTATTTTAAGCACACAATATATTGTAGCACAAGCTTGATAAATGAGTGTATATTATGGATATTTTCTTGCATAAATCTTGGTTTTATGTGATTTTCTGGGTTCATTTTGTTTAAGTATATGTTTCTGGGTTTCTGGGTTTCTTTAGTTGGTATGCTAGGTACAATGCTATTTTTGGATATGGTACTTTGCTATATTTCTAGTTTTTATGGCATTATATGTATATAAATGTATGTATCGGTCGGGTCATGATTTGTGTTAATGCTTGATATGGCATGAGTTTGCCCATCCATGGGAACTTTGCAAATATGCTCACGGCCATGAATCTAGCCTCTTACCACCTGAATTCGAATGTATGGAGAGTGATTGATGGGTTGTACGTAATCTGGAGTCAGGTCAGCATGGTTGAGCCAATTGTCTAGGAACTGAAGTGGTTCTATCGCCTCAATGCCAACCCTAATGAGTACAATGATTGGTATTACTTATCTGCTAACTCCAAAGAAAAAAATCATGATCACCCTCTAAGGATAAATAGATATGGGTCGCGTGCAACTGGGGGCAAGAGAAACTTTATGACTGTAGGAAACGCTTTCTCTCGCGTAGCAGAAACGCCTTAGACATTGGGATCGACCTAGAAAATTTGCCTGCTCTCTCCCTCTCTTAGCCGTCCGACCAGCCTCTGGTGTGATGTTATACTTAAGTTTTTAACAATTTTCCAGCCCTCGAAAAGCCTCCAAAAAGCAGCTTAAATCTGAACCATTTTTTACCCAAAATGCATGCGCAGCTCACCCAAAACATCCTGTAATTTCCGAGTGACGTAGTAGTGTTTCAAGTCTGATTTTCTCTAAAAAATACCCCTAAACACTCTTGAAATATCCCTTTCTGTTCCAACACCAAATGATCTTTCGTGCTATGTCTCACAACCAACAAAAACATGGTTGGGCCTGACTCACAAAATCAATCTCTAAACTCTTTAGAGATTAAGATATCACACCAGAATTTTTTCTTTTCTTTTGTTTTGGTTCTTTCTCTTTTTCTTTCAACACTTGAGAGAAACCAAGAACAAGGGTGGCTAGGTTTTTCAATCAAGAAAATTATATCAAGAAAAAAACTAATTTCTTCCTTTTATACATAGGGTTAATGTTATCAAAAATTAAACAAAACCCTAAGCACACCAAACACTATATATTTGGCCACCCTAAATTTCTACACATAATATTTCCAACATCCAACTTATTAATTGTCCTCATAATGATAATATTTGATTGTCATTAATTAGATGTTGAATTTTTACAAATCATATTTGAAAAATTCTACATCATCATAAATGATATATCAAACCATTTAATATATTTATTAAATCAAATGATTATCTCATAATCATTTATTAAATAAAAACCTTATATTAAATATAAAATAAAGTTATATGTGTGACAAAATATATTAATAATCCCATTAATAATAATAGATGTATATAATATATAATTGGACTATCTAATTTATTTAATTTCCTTAAGTATGTTGAGCTAGCACAGAGATAAAATGGACCTACGGTTCCTAGCTCCAATAATCTCGGAATATTAATAAAAATCTTTAATTAAATATTTTGAATTATTAAATTCGATTTATTCCTCTAAAAATTCAAAGTTGCACTCTCGTTGCCGTTGATGGATATTATACGTCGAACTACGTCGATGTCCATCGATATAGTCATTACAGGCGGATTGGCCTTTCAAGAGTTTCTCATAATTACAGCCAGGTCTTATTGTCTGTTATACCCCTCTAGTTATTCTTACCTTAAGTACCATTGATTCTCTAATGAACAATTTATTCATAACTACTATGAAAATTAATCTTTCTATTCGCAAGTGAAAGACTTGAGTGCTCTAATCGTTCAAGTACCAAATCAACCCTTAAGGAAGATACTCATATACTTTTCGCAAGGAATGAACTCCATATCTATGTAAAATGTCCTCAGCTACATACCAAACCATGTCCCCAAAGTACGTAGCTATTGTTTGGGATTTCTACACCAACGTCACCTTTGTAAATCAAATGACATAGCCTACCATGCAGGAGTACGCAGGACACTCATGATTCAGATTAATCCATCTATGACCATCTAGTAAATTGAAATAAATTTCTTTATTTAATGGATAATATAAGAAATTCATTTCCCAAAATATGATCAAATCATATAAAGTACCTTCATTCTCATGTCATTACATGGACGATCCCGGATCAAGGTCGCTATACAATTATAGAATGGACCGCATGTTGGGGTTTTCAGGGGTAAATCCGGGTAAACGCAGCGGAACGCGGAAAATCAAAATTTTTTGATTTCAATAATTTTTCTCGGGTAATTAATATATATATTTATTCTAATTACTCAATACTCAAAAAATTGATTTTTTTACCCAAAAATCAGATTTTTTCATTATTGCCGAATAACCCCTCAAAGTTTGTAATTTATTCAATTTGGTCCTTAAATTGTCAAATACAATTTTAAGTTACAAATTAATCCCAAAATGATTTATACATGTCCAATACATCAAAATAAAAATTGCAACAAAAATTTCAATTTTTTTACAATTGCCGAATGCACCCATAATTTTCTAGGTTTTGTAATTTGGTGAAATCTTGTTCAAAACAAGTCAAGATGAAATCCAATCATCACCAAATTTAATATACATCATTATACAACACATATATGAAAAGCCTCAAATTTGGATAAGGCTAAGAACCCTAATTTCATAAATTAGTCCAGTTAACAAATTAGCTAAAATTAAACAAATTCAACATTTTAATTCAATCTTCACAACACCAAACAAGTCTCACCACTTTAAAACAATACAAGAATAATTCTAGGTCATCAATGAGTGGCCTAACAACTCTAGAATGACAACTTGATTATTAAATAATCAAAAGAAAGCTTATAAACTCATTCCAAGCTTACTTTGTTAATCATACATGCAAACATCTTTCAAGCAAGTTCCCAACCATTTAATTACAAACTAAAAGAGTAGAGACATCATCCTAGCAAAACAAGTTGAAGCCAAGAATAATAAAAATAATTTCTAAGTTGAAGTGTGTTGAGAAATACTTACAAATCTTCAAATTTTGCTTAAGTTTTTCATTTTTTCTTCAACTTTGCTCTCAACCCTCTTTTGTAATTAATTTTGGTAACTTGAACTTATGAAAATGAAAATGAAACAAAACCCTTATGTATTTTCTCCTCTTGGCCGAAACTAGAGAGAAAAATATTATATATATATTTTTCATTTTATTTCAATTAATTAAATAGAAAATGATTCACTAAACTTTTTGGTATTTGATCATTAAAGCATTTAATGAAAACCAACAAGTGTTACAAATCATATAATGCCATTTGCTAACTTTAATCATGGCAAAAGATATTTACAATTTAATTAATTTAGCCATTTCACATTTAAATAATTAAATACAAATATCTTAAATATATGTATTATATTTACATTAAATAATCAAAATACATATATTAATGATATATGTCAAAAATCACAATTTGATATTTAATTAATGTGTATTTAATAAAATCAAATATTAAATACAAATACACATTAATTAGGAAATGACCAAAAGATCCCAACTACATGTATTTTCGTTTAATCGTACGACTTATAAATAATCAGTATTATTGAAAAAAGTTTCCCTAGTGCTCTACATGTATATTTCATTAGTGAGACTCTATAGGTTCAAGCATATCTGTCACTAAATTTAATTTCGTGTCCATAATCTACCCACTCGTAAATTATGAAGAACACAGAGAAACTCTCTGGACCATACAGGTTGAGGACATTGCATACGTATAATCCATTTGTCACAAGTATCCAGAGTATTTCAGAGATACATATATAAACTTCAAATCTCTATAGATATAATCAAGTCGATGTTTCTATTAACAATCTCTTAATAACACTTAGAACTAACTTCTACATTGTACCACATGACCATAGATTTAACAGATTGCTAATTTCACATTGAATACCTATGCTCTGTACACAGAACTGAAGGATCATTTCTTGATACTCACAGGATATCCTGAGCATCAGTCCACGCCCAACGAACATGCAGAGGTCTGATCTTAATAGATCGGTGACGTGACTGCCATCAAAGTGTGGAGGATAACTCACATATCCAAAGTGGTATCTCAAGTCAAAGAATCACTATGATCACTCTATTAGTGTCCTAGACATGCCGAGGATCTCTAAGGAATGATTTGTGTGTGAATAATCTAAAGTAAGTTGTGGAAATTACTTACAAAGATTGGTAGAAGTTCAAAACCTTTTCATGGATGATGGAAGCTCCAAGCCCTCTTTGTTGTTCCAAACTCATGGGTGAGTCTCCCTATCACCTTCACTTGACTCCTTAAAGTGCTAGCTTGCAATAATTTTACAACAAAACTCCATGGGAGAGAGATGAAGCTCACGGCCTCAAGGAGAAAGAAGAGAAAAATGGTTGCTGTGAATAGAAACCTTATTCAATTTCCAAAGACAACAAGTTAATTTATACTAAGTTTGTGTGTTGAATTGGTTTGAGTGTTTTATAAGTAAACTAAACTTTACTCAACCAACAAATCAAATCCAAAATCAAGCCTAACCACTTCCATCATTAGTCAAACAAATGATGTAAGTGAAGTGGGTCCCACCACTTTTAAATTCCAAATTTAAGTCGGCTAACTCAACACGCAACTTCGCTCGGGCCCGGTTCATTTAATTCCGAATAAATGAATTTTCCGTTGCGACGTAATTAAATCTAATTTAAATAAATAATGCCTAGCAAAATTATTACGAAAACCGCTTACGAATTAATTCTAAATTAATTTGTTTGCCCGAATTAAAATCCAATTTTAATTCCGCTTTTAAATCTAATTTCATTTAATATATCCAATATATTATTTTAGCCCAATTAAATAAATTAAATAGTAAAATCAAATTTAACTATTGAATTTCCTTTGCTGATTAATTCCAAATTAATCGCGTTCTCTCTTCTAGTCGAATTAATCCCACATTAATTCTTACCGTAATTAATCCTATATTAATTTTCTCTCTCTCATAATTAATCCCAGATTAATTCTGTTCGAGTCAATTGTCATCGGTGAATCTTTGGAAGGCGACCCAAGAGATCCCTGGATATGTTGGTAGTAAATACGGTCATCAGACTATCCGAATACGTGCGTACCCAGTACCACGTTCTTATCGATTTACAAGACATGGTTGGCTTCTAGAAAAGCTACGTGCCTACCCAATTCTCCAGAAATATTCTTTTAAGGAATACAAGATCTTTATCAACCGTAGTATACATAGTATTGCGTATTACGATTCAGTATCAGATGTCACATGCTAGACCTGGGGCTGGAGTTGTGTCTGTCCCGTACGAAGCATATATCAGATCACTAGCAACTAGTCTCTTTATGATCAGAAAGTCATGACCTAGTCATACTTTCCCGATGGCTATAGCACTATAGAGTACCAGTTCTGTATCCCTGCTTGATCACCATCTCCATATGACTGAAGTGATACTTTCATCTTGACATCACACCCAATACACTACGATTCTCAGTATACCCAGAAGAGGCGTACACAGAACCTGTTAAAGCCCCGGACGACCAAAACCAAAGTATACTGATTGTCGCAAGTATTAGCGATGCAAGTCTCAGGTTAAGACAATATACACCTACCCTGATTCGGATTCCCATAGACACAGATTCCTACTACCAATAGGATTCCGAAGGGTCTATCTAGAGCGAAGCTGTTCCCGTACCATCGGCAAACAGAACCTCTTATCACACTTGAATGAGTATCCAATACCCAAATATATGAGAAATATGCCGTTAAGCTTCCATAACGCGCACAAGTGTAATACTAGCCTATTCCGCATTATCGATGTTCAGTCTCGTTAATACTATGTGTGGGGACACAGGATCTGGGCGACGCATGCTGTCCCGGGCTCGCGGCCCGGTCGGGAGTACGGAGTAGCCACGGGGGACTAAACCGGAGAATAATGGAGTCGCCACCCGGTGTGAACCGGGAAAATGAGATTTAAGGCCGCACTCACCCCTCGCAAGGGAAGACCTCAACCATTGGGTTCGGAATGGTCCCTTACTTATGCCACTTGTAATGACAGGATTTATGTAATAATTTAATCAGGCTTAAGTAGCACTTATTTCCAAGAGTATCATGCTTCTAAATTCACGGGTACAAAATAAAACTTATACATACATTTCACATATATCTCACATCTAAGAACACATGCCTGAAAATACCTTAAAGTAACAACGAACATACAACTTCATTCAGCATATCATATTCATGAAAAACACAAGCATACATAATAACCGCACAAGCATACATGTGAGCACTTTTCCAAGTGATATGTGGAATTGTATCCCAAGTACAGACCGCATTACCGTCCATTCGGAATCGGCTACGAATTTATGTCTGGGTTTCCATCCGATATATCACAAGAAATAATACTCCAAAGTCATCATGGCATAGGTATATGAATCGTAATGCGTTAAATCAAGACTAAGGCAAATGACGCAACTAATGGAATAAACATGCTTTTCATTATTATGTGCACAAAGATAAGAATGACTATGTGTGGTTCCATAAAAAAAATCACCTAAGAAACAATTATACATGGCATGTGATGAATATGTCTCAGTTCAGTGTGTTCGTGTTCGTGTAGCGTTCGTAAACGCGTTCGAACGGTAAACAGAAGGTTCGCGTTCGTATGGCGTTTGATAACGCGTTCGAATGGAAATGAAACAGAATGCTCACGTTCGTATGGCGTTTGTTAACACGTTCAACGGAAATGAAATAGAATGCTCACGTTCGTATGGCGTTTGTGAACGCGTTCGAACGGAAATGAAACAGAATACTCACGTTCGTATGGCGTTTATGAACGCGTTCGAACAGAAATGAGACCTGATGCATGAAATGGGACGCAATATATAAACAACAAAATAAAGGGGCGCGGCGAAGTACTGCCGTAAAGGTGGCCTTTTGGGGCTCTTGGTCTCTCAAAGAGAGGACCTTTAGACCAACATACTAAGCCAATGCGCGTCAAATCACAACACATGAAATAAAGACAATAAAAGTGTAGGACTTCGTATGCCCAATTGAACGTACATTCAACCCAAACACACTTCATCCAGCGCGGAGAAGTAGTGTCACAAAGGTCGCCTTTTAGGCTCTTCGTCTCTCAAATAGAGGACCTTTGGACTAACTCACTAAGCCCATGCGCTCGATCGCATCATACATACAAAAATAGAGCCAATCATATCAAAACCAAGTATGCCCGATTGAACACATCTTACATCCAATCCGAACACACATCAACCGGCGCGGCAAAGCATCGTGGTAAAGGGTTTTAACCCCTCCCCATAAGGGATCTTTCATTCCACTTACTAAGCCCATGCGCTTGATTGAACCATGCATAAAAAGATAAAGACAATCATATCAAACTAAGTATGCCCGATTGAACACATCTGACATCCAACCGAACACACATCAACCGGCGCGACAAAGCATCGTGGTAAAGCCTATGCGCTCGATTGAATCATGCATAAATAAACAACATACAGAATTCAATTGACGAAAAATAAATAAACAAAAGCAACACAAAATAAAAGAGGGTGCCGTTTACTCAAGCAGTACGTGGAGTTGTGTCCCGAGTACAGATCATATTACCGTCCATTCGGAATCGGCTATGAAATTTATGTCCGGGTTTCCATCCGATATACCGCGAGAGTTGACACGTCTCTCATTTTATTCCATAGCCACAACATACTACATCTCATAATTCATGCATCTACTCAAGGGCCACAACATGCATTTCAACATGACAATCATGCAAGTAATATTTAATAAATAATACAAAAAAAAAAAATGAGTGTGAAAGATACCCTCAGGTCTAACCTTTTTGCCAATTTTCAGGCTTGCGTTTCACGGACGTCGGAAGGGTACAACTCCTCAACTTCTCCGGTTCACTGGTTTAGCGTCCTAGCTCACTGCTTTGCTGTTTTGCTTGCGGTTCGAACTCCGTTCTGCTCCTGTTCGGCCTCTGTTTTGCTGCTCACTGCTCAGGCCACCTGTTTTGACGTTTCAATGAACTGTTCCAAGTTTGTGTGGGTTCTTAGTGCAGTTGTGTGTGATTATTTTAAGGATTATGAATGCAGTCCCTTTATGTTACTGTTTTTAAGATTTTTAGGCAATGTTTTAAGTGTATTTTGCTGCTGTTTTAGGGGTTAAATTACTGCTGTTTTGGCGTGATTTAGGGACTGGTTTGCGTCAGTTTTGGTGGGAAGGGGGCTGCTGTTCGGGGGTACTTTAGTGGCTGTTTGGGGCGTGTTTGGGCTGTCGTTGGGGGTATATTTTTCGGTGATGTGTGGAGGCTTAAGGGGTTGCTATTTTCGGTGGTGATTAGGAGTTGTTTTGGTGGTTGGAGGGGGTGTGAATGGCTATTGTATTTTTGGTAATATGAGAGTGTTTGAGGGCTTGTTGTTTTCGGTAATGTGAGAGTGAGGGTGAAGAGAGTTGTTTGTTATTATGTGTATTAGCTAGGCGTTGGAAATTCTTTTCTTCTTTTATTTTTTTGTGATGGGCGTGAACTAGGAGAGCCAATGCCTTGGAGAGGTGTGGTTTATATAGAGAAAGGCTAGGGCTTCACCTTGTCTCATAAGGAAGGGATTTGGTGCATTAAAGGGAGGATTTGATTTGGTGTTGAGCAAGGAAAGTCAAAGATTGAGGGGGGACAAATCTTGGCTAGAATAGGAAGTCAATATCTTTAATTTGTTATGATTGATTTTAATTAGGCATGACATCTTTTTAATTTAGTATGTGATTTGTTTAGTTAGGAAGTTAATATATTTGATTTATCTTCATTAGGTATGATTATATTTTGTGTTTTATTTAATTGGTAAATGGTTTAGATATTTTATTTAATATTTAATGTTTAATTTAATTAAATTGGGATGTGTTTTATGGGCTTTGGGGAGCTAATTAGGCTGGGGTGCGAGGTAGCAGTAAAACCAGAAACACCGACGCCGTTCGAACGCCAATTCGAACGCCACACGAACGTCCGCAATCTGCCTGACGTTCGAACGAAGTAACGAACACAGCACTAACGAAGACAGTGAGCTTGTGAAATAAACTTGATGACGTACTTATTCTGAATTTCCCCTTCCGACCTCCGTTTCCCGCAATATCCTTAGCTAAAAAGGTAGTGCCTCCAACTGAGACTCATCATCGGGTTTCACATGCAAAAATGCAATGCCTACACTATGATTAGGTATATTTAATGATTAAACCTTACGTGGATTAATATTGTCTCATATCTTATTAATCTGGTACTAATCATATGGACTTTTATCATTTATATATCTAGGTAATCCAATTATAAATGATAAAAGAGCAATTTCCTTTGTCACATAGTTAATTTTATACAAGAACACCATGTTCTTTACAAAATAGTGATGCTGTGGGTTATAATTATCCAACAATCTCCCATTTTGCCTATAGCCAATCACTCAAGTGTCCAACACCTAAACTATGTTCGGGTCGCTCAAACTTCTGCTGAGAAATAACTTTCGTCATCGGATTTGCAAGGTTATCATCTGATTTGATTTATTCGATCATCACATCACCACGATGTATGATCTCACAAATCAGATGAATTAGTCGAAGTACATACTTGGATCGTTGATGAGACCGTGGTTCTTTAGCCTGCGCTGTAGCATAGCTTAGCTACTAACAGAACTACTCCTAATCCAATTAGGAATTTATAGATCCAAAATGCTTCTTTTGATGCCTCAGCTACAGCAATATTCCGCTCTTATTGTTTAATCGGCAACAATATCTTGCTTGGAAGATTTCCAACTCACTATTCCGTTATTCAAACAAAATATGTACCCTTATTGTGACTTAGAGTCGTCTTTCTCGGTTTGGAAACTTGCAGCGGTGAACCCAGTCACCTCAAGTTCTCATTTCCCCATATTCTCAGAAAGCATCCTTAGTTCATCCAAGATACTTAAGGATGTTATTTACATCAATCCAGTGACCATCACCTAGATTGGGCCAGATTGTGACTGCATATGCTCAAAGCATATGAGACATCAGATTGCGTACATATCAAAACGTATAAACTCTGGGAGAGTGTCAGCAGCTTTCTAGATCTATCCCAGTAGATCTTTATTCCTAGAATAAAGCCTACTTCTCCCAGGTATTCCATGGAGAATTTTATGAAAGCCAAGCTTTCACCGATTATAATATGGGAATTTTATTGCCGATAAGCAATACATCATCAACATAAGGACAATAAATGTCACTGCACTCCCACTAACCCTCTTATATACACAAGAATTATCTTCGTTTTGAATTAAATCATATACCATTATGATTACATCAAAACGTTGGTTCCAAGAATTCAATGCTTGCTTCAATCCATAAATGGATCGATTTAACTTGCAAGCCTTGTTTGCATGTTTTGGAACGACAAAACATGCAAACATCCTCCAAAAGGTTTTCGTTAAGGAAAGTGATTTTGGCGTCTAGTTGCCATATTTCATAATCAAAATATGCAGCATTAGCAAGCATTATCCAAATGGATTTAATCATGGCAATATGTGAAAAAGTTTCGTCGTAGTCGACACTATGTCGTTGATGATACATTTTCTGTACAAGCCTAGCTGCGTACATTTGTATGTTGCCATCCATGTCTGTCTTCCTTGAAAACCCATTTAGTACCAATAGGCACAATGTCTTCCGGTACATCAACCAGTTGTTGGTTTCTAAATTAGGTCCCAAGATCATAACAAACATGAAAAATGAGTGTGAATACATCAAAGGAGATAGCTGAATACTCACATCGATCGGTTGAGACGATTTGATGAAGAACAAAACTCATTTTTCCTTCTTCAAAGTGGCGCAAACTGCAGCAGTCCACTGCCTCCATTTTCTGATTTTGAGCTGAGAAATGAAGCTCCAAGCTTGGTTATTTAATTCCCGGCTCGTGGGTGGGTTTCCCTAACACCTTCATATAACTCTCGGAGTGCTAGCTCTCAAGTAATTTGCAATAAAATCACTCAAAATTTGCATCATGGCTCACAGTTTTTGGCCAAACCAGAAGGCAAAATTTCACAGCCCTAGGCGTGAATGAGAGAGAGAAATGGATGAAGAAGAAAGTGTGTTAGTTGGTTGGTAATGATAAAATATATCTTATATACTTTATTTTGATTTTTCAAAAGTCAAACAAATGATATTAAATCATTTTACATATACCAAATGCTTAAAATATGGTATATGTCCATCAACACCAACCTTGAGTGTCCAACACTCAATAACAAACCAACTAACCATATCTTTCAATCAATCAATCACATCAATCAATCAATCAAATGTCACATCACTCAAAGTGACATGTGATTTGACGCTTGATGTGACGAATGATTTGACGCTTGATGTGACTTGCGTGCCGCACTCGAATTCGAAACGCGAATGAGCTCGCAATCACTCTCGGGCTCGGGTTCGCTAATTCCTAATTAGCGAATTTTCCGTTGCGTCGTAATTAAATGATTACGCCTAGCGAATTCACTATTCACGTCGCTAACGAATTAATTCTAATTAATTCGTTCGCCCGAATTAAAATCTAATTTTAATTCCGCGTCGAAATCCAATTTCGTTTAATATATGGAAATATTAATTTACCCGATTAATTCCAAATTAATCGTTTTCTCTCTTTAGACGATATTTTATCCCAGATAAAATATCTCCGTAATTAATCCCAGATAATTTTCTCTCTCATCGAATTAATCCCAGATTAATTAAAGTGCGAGTCATACATCATTGGTGAATCATTGGGAAGCGACCCATAAGATCACCAGATATGTTGGCAGTAAATACGGTCGTCGGACTATCCGAACACGTAAGTACCAAGTACTACGTTTTACCGATTTACAAGACAAGGTTGGCTTCTAGCAAAGCGCCATGCCTACCCAATTCTCCGGAAATATCCTTACATGAATATATGATCTATATCAGGTGTAGTATACTTCGTATATTGTATTTCGATCCAGTATCTGATGTTCACGTGCTAGGCCTAGGGCTGGAATTGTGTCTGCCCCGTACGAAGCACATGTCGGATGTCTGGTAACTAGTCTCTATAATCGGATATACATGACCTAGTCATAATATCCAGATGACTCCGCAGCACTCAAGAGAACTAATATCGTATCCTACGTGACATCATCTCCACTATGATTGGAGTGATACTTCCGTCTTGACATCACACCTAATACTCTACGATTCTCAATATACCCAGCATTGGCGTACACAGAACCGGTTAAAGCCTTGGACGACCTCAACCAAAGTACATTGATTGTCGTAAGTATTAGCGGTGCAAATCTCAGGTTAAGACCACATACACCTACCCTGACGTCGGACTCCCATAGACACACAGTCATACTACCAATGGGATTCCGAGGGGGTCTATCCAGAGCGAAGCTGTTTCCCATACCATCGGTGAAACAAAACCTCCTATCACACTTGCATAAGTATCCAATACTTAAATATATGAGAACTATGCCGTTGTGCCCTCACAACGCGTACAAGTGCAATACTAGTCTTTTACGTATTTATCGATGTCCAATCTCGATAATACTCTGACTAGGGATATTTAATGATTTATCCTACGTGGACTGATACTGTCTCATATCATTCTCCGTCCAGGAACAAATCATATGGACCTCTCATCATTTATACATCTAGGTGATCTAATCACAAATGATAAGAGTGCAATCTTCTTGTCACATAGTTAATTTGTACAACAACAACATGATCTGTAAAAATAGTGACGCTATGGGTCATAATTGTCCAACAATCTCCCACTTGGCCTATAGCCAGTCACTCAAGTTTTTAACACCCGAACTATGTACGGTTCACTCAAATTGCTGAGAAGAGGTTTTCGTCAGCGGATTTCCATGATTATCGTCTGACGCAATTTATACGATCATCACATCGCCACAATGAATGATCCGAATGAATCAGATGAATATCGAAGTATGTATCTGGATCGTTGATGAGACCATTAATTCTTTAGCCTGTGCTGAAGCCTAGCTCAGCCGCTAACAGAACTATATCTAATCTAATTAGATTTATTATCGACCCAAATGGCTTCTATTGCTGCCTCAGCTGCAACAATAATCCGCATTTGTTGTTTATTCGGCAACAGTATCTTGCTTGGAATATTTCCAGCTCCTGTACCGTTATTCAAACTGTATAGTACCGTTTGCGACTTATAGTCATTTTATTGTTTAGGATACTTGCTACAGTGATCCCAATCACTTCAAGTTCTCATGCTCCATAGACTAAGACATCATCCTTTGTTCTCTAAGATATTAACGGATGTTCTTAGTATCAATCCAGTGACTATCACTTGGATTGGCCTGTTTGTGAATCCATATGCTCAAGCGTATGAGACTCCAGGTCGCGTACATTTTTCAATGTATGATTTCTCGGAGAGTTTTCTCGAAATCTAAGCTTTCACCGATAGTTTTTATGGAATATCATTTCCAAGAAATGACATATATTATCATTATTTTATAGGACAACCACTGTCAGTGCGCTCCCACTAACTTCTTATATACACAAGATTCTTTGCGTTTTGAATTAAATCATAGATCATTATGATTACATCAAAACGACAATTCCAAGAACCTATGCTTGCTTCAATCCAAGCATGGATCGAATAACCTGCAAACCTTGTTTGCTAGTTCTGGTACGACAAAACCGTCAGGATGTTGTAAACATCCTCCAAAAGGTTTCCTTTTCAGGAAAGCGATTTTGACATTTAACTGACACATTTCATAAATGAAATATGTAGCTTCAGCAAGCATTATCCAAATGAATTTTCCATGGCAAGGTAAAAGGTTGAACCGTAATCAACACAATGTTGATAACGATACCTTTCCGCTACAAGCCTAGCTTTGTACGTTGGTATGTTGCCTTCCATGTATGTCTTCCTTGAAGACTTTTACAGTACCAATAGGCACGATGCCTTACGGTACAACAACCAGTATCCAATCATAGTTGTTATACATGGAATCCATTTCGGACTTATGGCACTTTGCCATAAAAGGGAGTCGATACCTTGTATCACTTCCTAAAACGTAGTCGGTTGTTTTCCCTCAATAAGATTGACATCTTTATGAGGTGAGATCAGAAACCCATACCCCAGGTTGTTTTCTGACTCTCTCCAACTTACGCAGTTATTGTGTATTCGAAGATTAATGGTATAGTTTCATCCTTGATGAACTATACATGTTCCATTAAGGACTTCGTGCCTTGAACAGTATTACTCCGATTTTCATCGAGTTTTACTGTCCTCCCACTACCACTGCATATCGGTATTCCTCTAAGGAAGACTGCATGGTGAGCAACAATTAAAACTGTTCTCAAGTGAGATGTATAAGTACTATACTTATGGTTTTCCCTAGGATAACCTACATTTGGCACTTATCCAATTTGGGTTCTAGTTTGGTATCATCCAAACATATGCCTTGCATTCCCAAATCTTCAGGAGTGTGAAACCCTGTTTCTTTCCCGTTCATATCCAATATGAATTCTGTCAAACAGATTTTTATGGAACCTTATTCTAAATAAGTTCTGCACTGTTAATGCATATCCGTTGAAGGAAAATGGTAGCTCAGAGCGACTCATGATAAACCTTATCATGTCCCAAA
Organism: Zanthoxylum bungeanum; assembly: GCA_019454045.1. Classification (NCBI taxonomy): domain Eukaryota; kingdom Viridiplantae; phylum Streptophyta; class Magnoliopsida; order Sapindales; family Rutaceae; genus Zanthoxylum; species Zanthoxylum bungeanum. The sequence continues at coordinate 100,448 of SKCR01038817.1, read as the reverse complement.
AATCCGGTTTTCTCTCCTTCGGACACACCGTCAATTGACGTGTCTCAGGAGGAGTCCTCATTTGAAAGAATACTATACTCTTTCAAGTATTTGTTAAACTTATTGCTTAAGTTTTTCCATTACGGTCTTACCATGACGGTTTAATACTTTAGCCGATCTGTTTGTTTATTTCATGTCGAAACTTTAAAAGTTTCCAATTTGTGTTCTTCAAAAGAAACACATAACCATAACGTGATGCCACATCCGTTAAGGTCACGAAACATTCATATCCACATATAGCCTAGCTAGATATGGGGCCACTTACTTCACTATGAATAGGGCTAACAGATCGGTGGCACTTTCACTATTACCAAGTAAATAGTGTTTTAGGTATTTTACCTAATAAACTAGATTCGTAGACTTTATTTGATTAGTCAAATTAGTCCAAGTACCCACTCTTCAAAAGTGTGGATATACGAGTCTTGTTTAATTGTGTCCCAGACAACAATGCCACAAACAAGTTTATTCTGTTCAAATCAGTATGAGCTATTAGTTTGTCATATGATATTCGAGGTTTTATTTATATTCAAAATATAAATACTGGTATTCACATCTAATGTGTTTATCTCAATGTCATCTTTATATAATGAAACACTTTAGTGTTCTAGAATATAAAGGTTTATCCGCAACAGATTAAACACTGATATAGAGATAATGTTCCTAGTCAAACTAGTTACATTATAACAGTTTCCTAATATAGGTACACATCCGAAGGGTAGTTCCTAAACTTAGGTATCTACGGTCAAAACAGTGACTTTCATCCCGTTTCAGATTCGCAGATGAATCTGAGCTTGAAGTCAGTATCCTACTCACAGCAGATTCTGAACATCAATATATATATTTTATGTACCACACTAAGTATTTAAAATCCAATTTCAATACCAGTAGTGAACATAATTTTGACAAACATATTTAAAGTCAGAGCCTGGCTCGTCTTCAATTCCTTCATGTCTGCTTTGTCCAAACGGCAGTCACGCTTCCGCGATCCCGTTTGCCACAATTGTGCAGACATTTTGGATATGTCTTTTATCTTCCCAGAAGATCATAATGATTTTGCCTTTACCCTTTTCTACATTTCAGAAGCCTTTGGTTTCTAGAATATCAAAGTAAGGTGCGCCTTGCGCTACTTACATAATTGCAAAGTTTGACTTTATCTCTTTGAGATTTGTCATAAATTCTCCAAGAATTATTAATTGCAATTTTAATACTTCTTAAATCTAAAAATAGATTTATGACAAGTATATCGGATTAAGCACTAAAGTCATCATCACATAAATCTTCCAAAGATTATGTTATACTATTTTCTTAATTGTAGGCTTAGGCATAATAGGTTATTTTATCAAATAAAGTAACTTATTATTTATATCCAGGATCATCCTGAAATTTAATTCCCAATTTGAAAAATTAAACCATTTAAAATATTTTAATCCAAGATTATATTTTAAATGTCCAACTTTCAATATTATTTTGATTTCAATAGTCCAACTATTTAATCAATTATATCAGGTACTATTTATTATAATGATTACAATAGTCCAACTATTTAATCAACTATAATTTTAATTCAATTATATTGATTACTATAATCCAATTATAAAATCAACTATTTAATGAATTAGTTTGAATATAGTCCAACTATATTAATTAAAACAACATTAAATATTAGTCCAACTAATACTTTTAATTATTTGACGAGTGATATTTGTTTGAGCGCGTATGGCGAGTAATTGAACGAATATTGCAAATTCAATTCTTGCCTCCCACTATTTTTCGGCGAGCCTCTAACCCTCTGTCGAGTACTCGGGAAACCGTGTTTCCTAGTGGGTTAGGATCCCGTTAAATGTCACACAATCTTGACTTTGGCCAACAAATTGTATGATAATTAACTAGGTAGATCTCTAAGATCAATTGGATCTAATCCAATTCCTAGATCCAGTAGGTGGACATCCAAGTCCGAAACATATATCCAATATATGCCTATATATCCAATATATACCCTAACCTTTTTCCTCTGAATCAACTAAGCATTGGCTTTGGCACAACAAACCTAGTGATCCCAGTCAAGCGCGACCCATTGACCATGGAAAGCTTCGTAATCAATGTCGAGTGACAAGAAGTGGTCTTGAATTTGGCCAACAAACCACAACTTGGACAAGACACCGATATGGAACAAAGCTCTCGTGATTCAAACACATCTTCGACGGACAAAGGGCTTGACTTTGGCCAACAACCCAATGCCAGTCTCGGATCTTGAGTAAGAATCACTCAATGGAAGGAAAAACGCTTGATATTAATTGAGGGTTTTTCGCGTGCAAATTGGCTACCAATTTATTATCTTTGTTAAGGTCTCATCATCATACACCCTTAAACATGCATTTTAAACACATAATAAAGCGTGTATGAAAATAAATAATAATGATATGCGGATGGATACTTAACACATTGATCCTAGATCAAATCTCTCCATTTCTCTCTCAAGCTAGCACTTGTATTACTTCTACCCGTTACACTACAATTCTAAAGAAACCTCATTTACATTGAGGGGAATTGGTGAGAAGAGAATACAAAGAGAATAGAGGTGATAAGGCTGGACACGCATGTCCAATTTAATAAATCAAATTTATTACAACAATTCCAAAATTACCCCCACCCGACTAATATCCATCTGATATACATTATTCATTCATCACAACCATGTATTCACACAAGCATGTTATCAATCAATCTAATCAAATTAATTAATCTGATAATTAGTGATCATCCAATGTTCAAACAACGATTTGATTTTGCGCGAGTCAAACTCGTTTTGCGAATAAGTACCAAAGTACGAATTCTCGAATTAAATTAAACTACAACATTAAATCCAATTTAATATGTATTTAATACTAATTCACTATTTAATTCCAAATTAAATATTACACTTTATTAATAAACCTTTTACGACTTAAATTCAAAATTTAATCGCTACGGGTCTCAAAGCCCGATTAACGTCCAACATCAATTTAATTCAAGTCCAATGGGCTTTCAATTAGTTTCTTTAAGGCATGGGCTTTGGCAACCAAAGCCCAATCAAGGAGTTACCCCATAAGCCCAGAAATTAATTGCGGCCCATTAGGCACAATTAAACTTTAAAGGTTCATTAAGTCGCATTTGGGCTTTATGGAAGCGGTTTTGGGCCTAATTGGATCCAATCCAATTTGCCTAAACCCAACTTTGTACAACAAAGCCCAATAAGCCCATTTACAACTTTAAAAGCCCAAATCCAATTTTAAGGCCCAATTAATTAAATTCATAAAATCCAATTTCACATTTAATTAACCTAAAGTGTATAACATGATTAATTACCCAAATTAACATTTCTAAAACACAAATTTGTCCAATTAATCATGCTTATCATCAACAAAACATGTCCAACACATTTTATCAGAAATCAAACCCATTTATACATGCTTTAGGTCTCGGCCAAGGGAGTGATTTTTATCCGATTCGAATTCAATCTAATTAATTTCACAATCGATATTAAATCCACATCCCGAATGATTTCCAACACATCCAATGAATTAAAAAATCAAAATTCCAAGACTAAAATAGGGCTATACCATTCGGCCAACATAAGGAATTGGAGATTTTTGTTCAATTCAAAATTCAATCCAATTAATTTCAAATTAACATTATCCATCTTCATTCCAACTCATCCAATGAATCAAAATGAAAAAAATCCAAGATTATCCAAAAAACCCTAAACTTTCGGCCAAGGTGTAAATTTTGGGGAAAATTGATCCAAATTAATTTTCAACAAATTGATCCAATCAATCTTCAATTAAACATGTTATAAGCATACTCAAACATCCAATTCATTCAAATCATGCTCAAAACAAGTTTACCCAATTTTAAGCCCTAATTAATTTCATGCTTGAACCTAGGCTCTTGATGCCATTGTTGGTTTCTAAATTAGGTCCTAAGATCATAACAAGCATGAAAAATGAGTGTGAATACATCAAAGGAGATAGCGGAATACTCACATCGATCGGTTGAGACGATTTGATGAAGAACAAAACTCATTTATCCTTCTTCAAAGTGGCGCAAACTGCAGCAGTCCACTGCCTCCATTTTCTGATTTTGAGCTGAGAAATGAAGCTCCAAGCTTGGTTATTTGATTCCCGGCTCGTGGGTGGGTTTCCCTAACACCTTCATATAACTCTCGGAGTGCTAGCTCTCAAGTAATTTGCAATAAAATCACTCAAAATTTGCATCATGGCTCACAGTTTTTGCCAAACCAGAAGGAAAAATTTCACAGCCCTAGGCGTGAATGAGAGAGAGAAATGGATGAAGAAGAAAGTGTGTTAGTTGTTTGGTAATGATAAAATATATGTTATATACTTTATTTTGATTTTTCAAAAGTCAAACAAATGATATTAAATCATTTTACATATACCAAATGCTTAAAATATGGTATATGTCCATCAACACCAACCTTGAGAGTCCAACACTCAATAACAAACCAACTAACCATATCTTTCAATCAATCAATCAATCAAATGTCACATTACTTAAAGTGACATGTGATTTGACGCTTGATGTGACGAATGATTTGACGCTTGATGTGACGAATGATTTGACGCTTGATGTGACTTGCGTGCCGCACTCGAATTCGAAACGCGAATGAGCTCGCAATCACTCTCGGGCTCGGGTTCGCTAATTCCTAATTAGCAAATTTTCCGTTGCGTCGTAATTAAATGATTACGCCTAGCGAATTCACTATTCACGTCGCTAACGAATTAATTCTAAATTAATTCGTTCGCCTGAATTAAAATCTAATTTTAATTCCGCGTCGAAATCCAATTTCGTTTAATATATGGAATATATTAATTTACCCGATTAATTCCAAATTAATCGTTTTCTCTCTTTAGACGATATTTTATCCCAGATAAAATATCTCCGTAATTAATCCCATATTAATTTTCACTCTCATCGAATTAATCCCAGATTAATTTAAGTGCGAGTCATACATCATTGGTGAATCATTGGGAAACGACCCATGAGATCCCCGGATATGTTGGCAGTAAATTCGGTCGTCGGACTATCCGAACACGTAAGTACCAAGTACTACGTTTGACTGATTTACAAGACAAGGTTGGCTTCTAGCAAAGCGCCATGCCTACCCAATTCTCCGGAAATATCCTTACAGGAATATATGATATATATCAGGCGTAGTATAATTCGTATATTGTATTTCGATTCAGTATCTGATGTTCACATGCTAGGCCTGGGGCTAGAATTGTGTCTGCCCCATATGAAACACATGTCGGATGTCTGGTAACTAGTCTCTATAATCGGATATACATGACCTAGTCATAATATCCAGATGGCTGCGCAGCACTCAAGAGCACTAATACCGTATCCTACGTGACATCATCTCCACTATGACTGGAGTGATACTTCCGTCTTGACATCACACCCAATACTCTACGATTCTCAATATACCCAGCATTGGCGTACAAAGAACCGGTTAAAGCCCTGGACGACCTCAACCAAAGTACATTGATTGTCGTAAGTATTAGCGGTGCAAGTCTCAGGTTTATACCAAATACACCTACCCTGACGTCGGACTCCCATAGACACAGTCATACTACCAATGGGATTCCGATGGGTCTATCCAGAGCGAAGCTGTTTCCCATACCATCAGTGAAACACAACCTCCTATCGCACTTGTATAAGTATCCAATACTTAAATATATGAGAACTATGTCGTTGTGCCCTTACAACACGCACAAGTGCAATACTAGTCTTTTACGTATTTATCGATGTCCAATCTCGATAATACTCTGACTAGGGATATTTAATGATTTATCCTACGTGGACTGATACTGTCTCATATCATTCTCCGTCCAGGAACAAATCATAGGGACCTCTCATCATTTATACATCTAGGTGATCTAATCACAAATGATAAGAGTGCAATCTTCTTGTCATATAGTTAATTTGTACAACAACACCATGATCTGTACAAATAGTGACGCTATGGTCATAATTGTCCAACACCAGTATCCAAACTTAGTTGGTATACATGGAATCCATTTCAGACTTCATGGCACTTTGCCATAAAAAGAGTCGATACCTTATATCACTTCCTCATACGTAGTCGGTTCATCTTCCTCAATGAGATTAATATCTACATGAGGTGAGATCAGAAACCCATAACTCCCAGGTTATTTTCTGACTCTCTTCGACATATGCGGTTATTGTGTATTCGAAGATTGTGGTACAGTTTCATCCCTGATGAACTGTTCATGTTCCTTAAGGGATCGGTGCTTGGAATAATATCACTCCGATTTTCATCGAGTTCTACTTTCCTCCCACTTACCACTGCATATAGGAATTCCTTTTCGAGGAAAACCGCATGGAGATCAATAAATACATTGTTCTCTTGTGATTTGTATAAGTATTATACTTTGGTTTCCCTAGGATAACCTACAAATAGGCACTTATCTGATTTGGGTTCTAGTTTGGTATCATCCAAACGTTTAGAGTATGCCTAGCATTCCCAAATCTTCAGGAATGAGAAACCCGGTTTCTTTCCTGTTCATATCTAATATGAAGTCTGTCTAACAGATTTTCATGGAACCTTATTCAAAATAAGTATTGCACTGTTTAATGCGTATCTTTAGAAGGAAATTGGTAGCTCAGAGCGACTTATCATTAACCTTACCATGACCGACTAAGTTCGGTTTCTCCGTTCGGTCACACCGTCCAACTGAGGTGTTCTAGGAGGAGTTCACTGTGAAAGAATACTGTACTCTTTCAAGTAATCTTGAAACTCATATGTTTAATTATTATCCACCATGGTCCAACTGTAATATTTTAATACTTTTACCGGTCTATTTTTCTACTTCGTGTCGAAACTCTTTCAATTTCTCAAAAGTTTCCGACTTGTGTTTCATAAGATACACATAACGTAATGCGATGCCACATCCGTAAAGGTTACGAAGTATTCATATCCACCTCTAGCCTAGCTAGACATGGGCCCACTTACGTCACTATGAACAAGGGCTAACAGATCGGTGGCATGTACACTTTTACTGCTAAAAGGTGTTTTAAGCATTTTGCCTAATAAACAAGATTTGTAGACATCATTTGAATTAGGATCAAATTCGTCGAAGTATCCACTCTTCGAAAGTGTGGATATACGAGTCTTGTTAATGTGTCCCAGACCACAACGCCACAAATAAGTCTCATCTGATTTACTCAGTTTGAGCCTTTTGTTTGTCATGTTATATCTTTGAGATTCATTTATATTCAAAATATAAAAACGGTTATTCACATATAATGTGTATATCTCAATATCATCTTTATAAACAAAAACACCCAGTGTTATGGACATAAAGGTATACCCGCAACGGGTTAAACTAGATATAGTGATAATGTTTTTAGTCAAACTAGGTACATTATAATAGTCTCCTAATTTAAGTACATGCCCCAATGGCAGTTCCAAAACTTAGGTTTCTATAGCCAAAATAGCGACTCTCGTCCCATTTCTGACTCGCAGGTCGATCTCATCTGAAGCCAGTCTCCTTCTAATCAGCAGATCATGCACGTCAGTACATATATTCACGAACCACATCCAGTATCAAAAATCCAATTTTAAAACCAGTAGTGGACATGTTTATAACAAACATACATGAAGCCGGAGCCTTGTCCTGCCTTCACTTCCTTCATGTCTGCCTTGTCCATACGGCAGTCACGCTTCCAGTGACCCCGTTTTCCACAGATTAGGCAGACATCTTGGGATATGTCCTTTGTCTTCCTAGAAAACTATGACGATTTAGCCTTGCCTTTTTCTTCACACCCCCAGAAGCCTTCGGCCAAGCCTTTTCCTTCTGGGATGTCGAAGTAAAATACGTCTTGCGCTTCTTGCCCTTTTAGAAGCTCTGGCTCTGCCTCCTTGAACATAGCCATTAACTCTCCAAGAGTTTTCTCTTGGTTCATGATGAACCCGCCCCAGCATTCGGGCAGAGACTGTAAGATCAAATCTATGGAAGCCTCGGCCTCGTAGGTAATGCCCAGTTTACCTAGCTGTTCGATGTCAGTAATCATCTGTGACACCTAGTGCTCGACAGACGTACCCTCCGACATACGCAAGCGAAAGAACTTCTTTTGCAATTCATACTTCTAAGATCTAAGAATAGATCTATGAAGATCTTTTAATTTCAACATCATGGTATAATGATCTAACTCTTTGTTCTGACGACGATATTAAGGAGTCATCGCAGCTAGCATAACAGATTGAGCACTAAAGTTATCATCACGATGAGTCTTCCAAAGCTCATGCTCTACTATTTTCTCAACTCCGGGCTCAGGCCCGAGAGGTTTCTCTATCAAATAGAGTAACTTCTCACCTCCTATGACTATCTTGAAATTATTTTCCCAATCTGGAAAATTAAAGCAGTTAAAGACATTTTCACCCAGGATTATGTCCTTTGACGCTAATATTTCAAGTCATCTTGATTGCTATAGTCCAACTATCTAATCAACGATTTCGGGTACAATCTAATGTAATGATTACTATAGTCTAACTATATAATTAACTACAATTTGATTGGTTACTTTCAAATGTATTGATTACTATAGTTCAACTATATAACCAACTACAAATGAAGTAGTTTGAATACAGTCCAACTGTTCATTTAAAACAACAATTGAATATTAGTCCAACTAATATATATAAATTTTTAATTACGAAAAATAAAATGAGCGCGTATTGGAAAGTATCTAAACGAAATTGCAAATTTAATACTTGTCTCCCACTATTTTTCGGTGAGCCTCTAACCCTCTGTGGAGTACTCGGGAAACCTAGTTTCCTAGTGGGCTAGGATCCCGTTAAATAACACACAACCTTGACTTTGGCCAACAAGCTGTATGAAACTTAACTAGGTAGATCTCTAAGATCAATTGGATCCCATCCAATTCCTAGATCCAGTAGGTGGACCTCCAAGTCTGAAACATATATCAAATATATGTAAATATATCCAATATATTTCCTAACCTTTTCTGAAGTCGATAAACTAGAAGTGACCTTGACTTTGGCCAACAAGTCATAACCGCCCAAGACATACAATATGGAACAAAGCTTACGCGGTTCAAACACATCCGCGATGGACAAAGGTCTTGACTTTGGCCAATAAACCAATGCCAATCTTGGATCTTGAGAGAGAACCCTCAATGGAAGGAAAAACGCTTAATATTGTATTGAGGGTTTTTTTCGCGTAAATTGGCAACCAATTTATTATCTTTGATTAGATCTCATCATACATCCTTAAACATGCATTCTAAAAGCATAATAAGGCGCGATAAAATTTAATAATGATATGCGGATGGATATATAACAAATTGTTCCTAGAACAAATCTCTTTATTCCCTCTCTCCCGCTAGCACTATTCTTACTTGTAGCCAATTACATAACACTAAAAGAAACCTCATTTACATTTAGGGGAATTGGTGAGAAGAGAAATACAAAGAGAAAAGAGATAATAGGCTGGACACACAGGTCCAATTTAATAAATTCTAAATTTATTACAACAATTTCCAAAATTGCCCCCACCCATCTAATATCCATCCGATATACATTATTCATACAATCATCCAAGTATTCACACAAAGCATGTTATCAATCAATCTAATCCAATTAATTAATCTTTGATTAATGACTATCCAATGTTCAAACAACGATTTGATTTGCGCGAGTCAAACTCGTTTAAGAATAAATACTCAAAGTAAGTATTCTTGAATTATATCGAACTATAATTTTAAATCCAATTTAAATTGTATCCAATACTAATTCATATTTAATTCCAAATTAAATAATTACACTTTTAATAGTGCCTTTTAGACTTGGATTCCAAATCCAATCCAATTGGGTCTCAAAGGCCCAATTAGTATCCAATACTATTCAATTAAAGTCCAATGGGCTTTCAATTAATTCTTTAGGCGTGAGCTTTGGCCATTATGGATCAAACCCAAGATGCCAAGGCCCAAGTTAGGAATCACCCTTATGCCATAATATCGATTTAGGCCCAATTAAATTATTAAAGGCCCAATGTTATATTTTGGACTTTATGGAAATGGTTTAGGCCCAAATATGATCCAAGACCAAAATTTGCCCAACCAAGCCCATTAGCCCAAATATAATATATTAGATTAATATATCATTCCAAATTACATATTAATCCATTTCAAGTGTAATTAACAAAATTAATTAATTAATCTAGTATTTCCAAAACACTAATTAATATAATTAATCATGCTTAACATCTAATTCATGTCCAACACAAATTAATCAAAATCAATCTTTCCAACATGCTTCATATCTCACGGCAATAGCAATAAAAAATCATTCAATTTGATTTCAATTCAATTAAATCAACATTCAATATTTAATCATGCTATTTAACACATCCAATTGTCAAATTTCCAAAATTCCACCATGAGTTCATCTAGGGTTACATTCGGCCAACATAAGGATTTTAGGGAAACTTTGATCCAATCAATTTTTCACAATCCTATGATGCACAACTCTAAGTTATCATCATCTAACATCAACCAAACATCCAATTTTCTATTTTCATGCTCCAAGAAAAAATACCCAAATTAAAGTTTAAGAACCCTAGAATCAAATCATGCTTAGAAACCACTCTGATACCATTGTTAGTGTCCTAGACATGCCAAAGATATCTAAGGAATGATTTGTGTGTGAATAATCTAAAGTAAGTTGCGGAAATTACTTACAAAGATTGGTAGAAGTTCAAAACTTTTTCATGGATGATGGAAGCTCCAAGCCCTCTTTGTTATTCCAAACTCATGGGTGAGTCTCCCTATCACCTTCACTTGACTCCTTAAAGTGCTAGCTTACAAGAATTTTGCAACAAAACTCCATGGGAGAGAGATGAAGCTCACGGCCTCAAGGAGAAAGAAGAGAAAAATGGCTGCTGTGAATAGTAACCTTATTCAACTTCCAAAGACAACAAGTTAATTTATACTAAGTTTGTGTGTTGAATTGGTTTGAGTGTTTTATAAGTAAACTAAACTTTACTCAACCAACAAATCAAATCCAAAATCAAGCCTAACCACTTCCATCATTATTCAAACAAATGATGTAAGTGAAGTGGGTCCCACCACTTTTAAATTCCAAATTTAAGTCGGCTAACTCAACACGCAACTTCGCTCGGGCCCGATTCATTTAATTCCGAATAAATGAATTTTCCGTTGCGACGTAATTAAATCTAATTAAAATCAATAATGCCTAGCAAAATTATTACGAAAGTCCCTTACGAATTAATTCTAAATTAATTCGTTTGCCCGAATTAAAATCCAATTTTAATTCCGCTTTGAAATCTAATTTCATTTAATATATCCAATATATTATTTTAGCCCAATTAAATAAATTAAATAGTAAATTCTAATTTAACTATTAAATTTACTTTGCCGATTAATTCCAAATTAATCGCGTTCTCTCTTCTAGTCGAATTAATCCCAAATTAATTCTTGCCGTAATTAATACTAGAGTAATTTTCTCTCTCTCATAATTAATTCAAGATTAATTCTGTTCGAGTCAATTGTCATCGGTGAATCTTTGGGAGGCGACCCAAGAGATCTATGGATATGTTGGCAGTAAATACGGTCATCAGACTATCCGAATACATGCGTACTCGGTACCACGTTCTTATCGATTTACAAGACATGGTTGGCTTCTAGAAAAGTACCGTGCCTACCCAATTCTCCAAAAATATTCTTTTAAGGAATACAAGATCTTTATCAAGCGTAGTATACATAGTATTGCGTATTACGATCCAGTATCAGATGTCACATGCTAGGCCTGGGGCTGGAGTTATGTCTGCTCCGTACGAAGCATATATCGGATCACTAGCAACTAGTCTCTTTATGATCAGAAAGTCATGACCTAGTCATACTTTCCCAATGGCTATAGCACTATAGAGTACCAGTTCTGAATCCCTGCGTGATCATCATCTCCATATGACTGAAGTGATACTTCCATCTTGACTTCACACCCAATACACTACGATTCTAAGTATACCCAGAAGAGGCGTACACAGATCCTGTTAAAGCCCCGGACGACCAAAACCAAAGTATACTGATTGTCGCAAGTATTAGCGATGCAAGTCTCAGGTTAAGACCATATACACCTACCTTGATTAGGATTCCCATAGACACATAGTCATACTACCAATGAGATTTTGATGGGTCTATCCAGAGTGAAGCTGTTCCCGTACTATCGGCAAACAGAACCTCTTATCACACTTGCATGAGTATCCAATACCCAAATATATGAGAACTATATCGTTAAGCTTCCATAACGCGCACAAGTGTAATACTAGCCTATTCCGCATTATCGATGTCCAGTCTCGATAATACTATGACTAAGGATATTTAATGATTAAACCTTACGTAGATTAATACTGTCTCATATCTTATTAATCCGGTACTAATCATATGGACTTTTATCATTTATATATCCAGGTAATCCAATTACAAATGATAAAAGAGCAATTTCCTTTGTCATATAGTTAATTTTGTACAAGAACACCATGTTCTTTACAAAATAGTGATGCTATGGGTCATAATTATCCAACACACTCAACCCGAGAAGATTCTTATTGAAATTGGTGTACCATCTATTAAGAATCTTCGGTGAGTCATTCAGTGTTTATCCGCGATAAACACCTACACATCTATACGAGTCTCCAAGACTCATGATTTTTCGAGAAACCATTAGAATCCAAGATTCCAATATACGACATGTACCAATCTCAACGGGTTTACTTTACTAACCAAGTAGTGTAAACATTGACCAAGAACTGTCTAAGAATGACAATGTCAAGATATAACTCAATGTCAGTTGCGACGTTTTTGCAACAGTATCATAACTAATCATTCTAAGGTCAATTACGTCTTTACCGTATAAAAATAGATGGTATATAATAGAAACTGCTTATTTTATTCATAATAAAATGTTACATAAGTATTTACAGGGAAATACATAAGAAAATTGATGCTCCGAGCACCAACCCTAAAAAATTCTTCAACTTGCTCTAGTGCTTATATCGATTGTATCTATTACCCATCGACTCCACATATTTATCAAATAACTTTGGAGGAATGGCCTTGGTAAATCGGTTTGTTATATTATCTTCACTCGGTACCTTACACACGATAATGTCCCCTCGAGACACAATTTCACGAATGATGTGGTATTTTCGTTCCACATGCTTCGACTTCTGATGCGTTTTTGGTTCCTTTGCTTGCGCAATGGCTCCAATATTATCACAGTATAACAAAATCAATTTCTCGATACTTGGGACTACTACCAATTCTGTGATAAAGTTCATAACCCATACATCTTCCTTTGCAGCTTTAGAAGCTGTAATATATTCTGCCTCTGTGGTGGAATTAGCTGTTGACCCCTGTTTGGAACTCTTCCAACAAATTGTACCTCCCTTAAGGGTAAACACGAATCGTGATGTAGATTTTCTATCATCAGGATTCGATTGGAAATCAAAATTCATATACCCATTAACTCACAGTTCATTTCCTTCATATATAATCAACTTATCCTTAGTACCTTTAAGATACTTAAGGATATGTTTAATGGCCATCCAATGATCATTACCTGGATTGGACGGATACCTGCTGGTCACACTAACTATGAAGCTGATATCAGGCCTAGTATATGTTAGATTTGGTGCTCTGAGCGCCAATCCAGATCGTATTTATGTTCAATTCATGAATATGAGCAATACATTTTTCAATAATATTACTAATTTAATGGTAGCACCTCTTGTCTTTTATATACATATTCGATCTAATTTCGATTAGATTGAAACTAAATCTGATTTAATGATATGTATATATATTAGACAAAGACCCCAGGATTTACAACGTAGTGCACAGTTGCAACATAGTTTGTAATTGACATTGGGAAGTGGCACTATAAGTTATATATTCTCAAATTAAGTTCCTGGTCAAGATTTACTGACACGGGTTGGTTAGTAAAATTCGCTGAGACCAGTACATGTCGTATATCGGACTTGGTCCGATGGTTTATCCCAATGAACCATGAGTCTTGGGAGACTCGTATAGACGTGTAGGTGTTTATTTGATAAACACTTAACGACTCACCGAAGATTTCCTAATAGATGATACACCAACGTCAATAGGAATCTTCTTGGGTTGAGTAGCATTGTGATTCTTTGACTTGAGATACCACGGTGGATACATAAGTTATCCTCCACACTTATATGGCAGTCACGTCACCGATCTATTTAGATCAGACCTCTGCCTGTTCGTTGGGTGTGGACTCATGCTAATGATATCTTGTGAGTATCAAGAAAGGATCTGTCAGTCCTGTGTAAAGGGCATATGTAGTCCTTAATTGATTAGCAATCTGTTAAATCTATGTCCATAGTATACTTCGGAAGTGAGTTCCGAATGTTATTTAGAGATTGGTAATAGATACATCGACGAGATTATTCCTATAGAGATTTGACGTTTATATCTATATCTTTGGGATAATCCGGATACCTATGACGGATGGATTATACGTATGCAGTGACCTCGACCTGTATGATTCAATGAGTTTATTTGTGGTCATCATAATTTACGGGTGGGTGAATTATGGACACGAAATTAGATTTCATGACAGATATGCCTGAATCTAGAGAGTCTCACTAATGAAATATACCCGTAGAGCACTAGGGCAACTGTTATGAATAATACTGATTATTTATAACTCGTTTAATGGTTAAATGAAAAATACATGCAATCGGGACCTGATGGTCTATTTTATTAAATACACATTAATAAAATATCAAATTGTGATATTTGGCATATATCATTAATATATGTATTTGAGATATTTAATGTAAATATAATACATATATTTAAGATTTTTGTATTTAATTATTTAATTATTAAATAATTAAATTAATTATAAAACAAATATCTTAATAATGATTTGGTTTATTAAAGTTGGAAAATGGCTTGATACCATTGGAACACATTTTGTTTCCTTTATTAAAGGTAATTGTTAACTTTATTAAAGCTAAAATTTGGACCAATGGAAATTGAACAAAATTAAATAATTGTTATTTAATTATTGTTGCAAGAATTCGGCCAAGTTGGTTTTTTAACAAAATAGTTTTGTTTTTCCATTTTTCATAACTTTGACAATCTTAACAAATATTTTACAAATAGAGTTGAGAGAAAAAGGTGGAAGAAAGAAAGAAAACAAAGCCAAAATTTAGAATTTTTGTAAGTTTTTCACACTTTCTTCTATATAGAAAATGTTTCTATCAATCTTAGTTTCAATTTGTGTTGCTAAGTTGATGTCTCTACTCTTTTAGTTTGTGATTAAATTTGTTGGAAGCTTGTTTGAGGATGTTAAGCATGTATGATTAATTTATTTACTTATTATTGTAATTAAGCTTAATAAATTAATTAGAGATTTAAAGTTGTCATTTTAGAGTTGATTATGTTGGGTTCTCTAAGAACAATTCCAAGATCAAATAAGCATAAAAGATGTGAATACTCGAAGTAAGAATGCGGAAAAATACTTACAACGATCGGATAAGTGGATGTAGGAAAGTTCAAAATTTTTCCTCCTTTAGAAGTGCTTCAAGCTCCTCTTTGATTTGTATGGTTGAGCTCCAAGCTTGATGAATGAATTCCAAACTCTTGGGAATGGTTTCTCTATCACCTTTGTAGACTCTTTGATGTGCTAGCAATGAAGAAAATTTGCAACAAATTTTCTCACTTGGAGCTCTCGGCTTCAACAAAGAAAAGAGAGAGAGAGTTTTTTCAATTTTTGAGTTGTGTTATTTTGATTTCCAAAATCAAAATTATGATATACCAAATCCAAGATTTGGTATTAGTTATTCAAAAAATGAATAAACAATTACAAAGTGTGTAGAGATTGGTTGGAGTAAAAAACAAGTAAGCTTAGATTTACACTCCAATTCAACCACTTCCATCACAAGTAAAAAGTGATGTAAGTCAAGTCGGTCACACCACTTGTAAATTTCGAATTTACGTCGAACGATCTCAATGCGCAACTTCGCTCGGGCTCGGGTTCGTTTAATTCTGAATTAACGAATTTACTATTGCGACACACTTAAAGTCGCTTACGAATTAATTCTAAATTAATTCGTTCACCCGAATTAAAATCCAATTCTAATTCCGTTATGAAATCTAATTTCATTTAATATATCAAATATATTATTTTAATCGATTAATTCCAAATTAATCATTCTCTCTCTATTAATTAAATTTTATCCCAGATAAATTCTCGCCGTAATTAATCCCAGATTAATTTTCTCTCTCTTCTAATTAATCCCAGATTAATTATGTTCGAGTCAAACGTCATCGGTGAATCTTCGGGAAGCGACCCATGAGATCCTTGGATATGTTGGCAGTAAATCCGGTCGTCAGACTATCCGAATACGTGCGTACCTCGTACCACATTCCTACCGATTTACAAGACATTGTTGGCTTCTAGCAAAACACTGTGCCTACCCAATTCTCCATAAATATTCTTTAAGGAATATATAATCTATAACAGGCGTAGTATACTTAGTATTGCGTATTGCGATCCAGTATCTGATGTCACATGTAAGGCCTGGGGCTGGAATAGTGTCTGCCCCGTACGAAGCATATATCAGATCACAAGCAACTAGTCTCTATAATCGGATAATCATGACCTTGTCATATTATCCCGATAGTTGCAACATAATAGAGAACCATATTTGTATCCCTGCGTGATCATCATCTTCATATGACTGAAGTGATACTTCTGTCTTGACATCACACCCAATACACTACGATTCTCAATAAACCCAGAAGAGGCGTACACAGAATCTGTTAAAGTCTCGGACGACCAAAACCAATGCGTATTGATTGTCGCAAGTATTAGCGATGCAAGTCTCAGGTTAAGACCAAATACACCTACCTTGATGCAGATTCCCATAGACACATTGTCATACTACCAATGGGATTCCGCGGGGTCTATCCAAAGCGAAGCTGTTTCCGTACCATCGGCAAACACAACCTCCTATCACACTTGAATAAGTATCCAATACTTAAATATATGAGAACTATGTTGTTACGCTTCCATAACACGCACAAGTGCAATACTAGTCTATTCTGCATTATCGATGTCCATTCTCGATAATACTATGACTATGGATATTTAACGATTAAACCTTAGTGGATTGATACTGTCTCATATCTTATAATCCGGAACTAGTCATAAGGACTTTTATCATTTATATATTCAAGTAATCTAATTACAAAATGATAAAATAGTAATTTCCTTTGTCACATAGTTAATTTGTACAAAAAACACAATGTCTTTTACAAATAGTGACGCTATGGGTCATAATTGTCTAACAATCTCCCACTTGGCCTATAGCCAGTCACTCAAGTATCTAACACCTGAACTATGTATATGTCGCTCAAACTTTTGCTGAGGAATAGCTTTCGTCAGCGGATCTGTAATGTTGTCATCTGATGCGACCTTCTCGATCTTCACATCGCCATGATGTATGATCTCACGAATCAGATGGAAACATCGAAGAACATGCTTGGATCGTTGATGAGACAGTGGTTCTTTAGCCTACGCTATAGCCCCGTTATTGTCACAATACAATGGAACGGGCTCAGCTGCTAACGGAACTACTCCTAATCTAATTAGGAATTTACGGATCCAAACTACCTCTTTTGCTACTTCAGCTGCAGCAATATATTCCGCTTCTGTTGTCGAATCGGAAACAGTCTCTTTCTTGGAAGATTTCCAGCTTACTATTCCGTTGTTCAAACAAAATATGTACCCATATTGCGACTTACAGTCGTCTTTATCGGTTTGGAAACTTGCGTCGGTAAACCCAGTTACCTCAAGTTCTCCATCTCCATAGATTAAGAACGCATCCCTAGTTCGTCTAAGATACTTAAGGATGTTCTTAACCGCAACACAGTGACCATCACCTGGATCGGCCTGATAGCGACTACAGATGTCAAAGCATAGGAGACATCAGATCGCGTACATATCATGGCATACATGATTAATTCGACTGCCGAAGCGAACGAGATCCGACTCATATTGTCTCTCTCATCTTGAGTTTTAGGACACATGTCCTTAGATAGAGTGACACCATGTGACACTGGCAACAGTCCCCTCTTAGACTGTTCCATGTTGAATCTCTTCAACACTTTGTCAATGTACGTTCTCTGGGAGAGTCCAAGCAGCTTTCTAGATCTATCCTGGTAGATCTTTATTCCCAGAATAAAGGCTGTTTCTCCTAGATTTTTCATGGAGAATTTTAATGAAAGCCAAGATTTCACCGATTGTAGCATGGGAATGTCCTTACCAATAAGCAATACATCATCAACGTAAAGGACAATGAATGTCAGTACGCTCCCACTAACCTTCTTATATACACAAGGATCATCCTCGTTTTTAACAAAATCATATTCTTTTATGATCTCATCAAAACATTGGTTCCAAGAACGCGATGTTTGCTTCAATCCATAAATGGATCGATTTAACTTGCAAACCTTGTCTGCATGTTTTGGTATGACAAAACCGTCAGGCTGTTGTATATAAACATCCTCCAAAAGGTTTCCGTTAAGGAAAGCGGTTTTGACGTCCATCTGCCATATTTCATAATTGAAATACGCAACAATAGCAAGCATTATCCGAATGGATTTAATCATGGCAATATGTGAAAACGTTTCATCGTAATCGACACCATGTCGTTGACGATACCCTTTCACTATAAGCCTAGCTTTGTACGTTTGTATGTTGCCATCCATGTCGGTCTTCCTCTTGAAGACCTATTTGCAACTAATAGGCTTTACGCCTTCTGGTGCATCAACCAGTGTCCAAACTTGGTTGGTGTACATGGAATCCATTTCGGATTTCATGGCATCTTGCCATAAACCGGAGTCGATACCTTGTATCCCTTCCTCATACGTAGTTGGTTCGTCTTCCTCAATAAGATTAATATCCACATGAGGTGAGATCAGAAACCCATACCTCTCAGGTTGTTTTCTGACTCTCTCCGACCTATACGGTTCTTTTGTATTTGAAGATTGTGGTACAGTTTCATCCCTGATGAACTGTTCATGTTCCGTTAAGGAATCGGTGTCAGGAACAGTATCACTCTGATTTTCATCGAGTTCTACTTTCCCTCATTTACCACTGCATTTAGGAATTAATTCTCAAGTAAAACCGCATGTAGAGCAACAAATACTTTGTTCTCTTGTGGGTTGTAGAAGTAATATCCTTTAGTTTCCTTAGGATAACCTACAAATAGACACTTATCCGATTTAGGTTCAAGTTTGGTACCATCCAAACGTTTAACGTATACCCAGCAACCCCAAATCTTCAGGAATGAGAAACCAGGTTTATTTCCTGTCCATATTTCATACGGAGTCAGTTGAAATGACTTTGACGGAACCTTATTCAAAATAAGTATTGCACTATTCAATGCATATCCCCAGAAGGAAATAGGTAGCTTTGTGCGACTCAACATCGACCTTACCATTTCCAACAAAGTTCAGTTTCTCCGTTCGGACACACCGTTCAATTGAGGTGTTCCGGGAGGAGTCCACTTTGAAAGAATACCATACTCTTTCACGTAATCGAGAAACTCATTGCTCAAATATTCTCCACCACGGTCCGACCGTAATGTTTTAATACTTTTGCCAGTCTGTTTTTCTACTTCGCGTCGAAAATCTTTGAATTTCTCAAAAGTTTCCGACTTGTGTCTCATAAGATACACATAACCATAACGCGATGCATCATCCGTAAAGGTTACGATTTATTCAAATCCACCTCTAGCCTGGCTAGACATGGGCCCACATACGTCACTATGAACGAGGGCTAACAGTTCGGTGGCACGTGCACCTTTACCGCTAAAAGGTGTTTTAGGTATTTTGCCTAATAAACAAGATTCGCAGACGTCATATGAATTTGGATCAAATCCGTCCAAATACCCACTCTTCGAAAGTGTGGATATGCCAGTCTTGTTAATGTGTCCTAGACGACAATGCCACATATAAGATTCATATTTGTTACTTAATTTTAGCCTTTTGTTTGTTACATTATATGTTTGAGATTGATTTATATTCAAAATATAAAGACCATTATACACATCAGCACTGTATATCTCAATATCATTTTTATACATAAAACACTCAGTGTTTCTAAATAAAAAAGTATACCCATATTGGGCTAAACAAGATACATAAATAATATTCCTAGTCAAACTAGGTACATAATAACAGTCTGATAAGTTTAGTACATGCCCCGATGGCAGTTCCAAAATATAAGTCCCAACGGCCAAAACGGCGACTCTAGTCCCATTTCCAACTCGGAGGTCAATCTCTCCTGAGGCCAGTCTCCTGCTAATCTGCAGATCATGTACATCAGTACATCTATGAGTACCACAGCCAGAATCAAAAATCAAATTTTTAAAACTAGAAGTAGACATGTTTATTTCTATAACAAACATACTTGAAGCCGGTGCCTTGCCCGCTTTGATTTCCTTCATGTGCGCCTTGTACTCACGGCAGTCACGCTTCCAGTGACCCCGTTTGCCACACTGCAGACATACATCTTGGGATTTGTCATTTGCCTTCCGAGAAGACTTTATCAATTTGGCCTTACCCTTTTTCTTCTTCTTCTTCTTTACACCTCCAGTAGCCTTCGGCTAAGCCTTGGGAGACTGAGATGTTGAAGCGAAGTGTGCCTCGCGCTTTTTGCCCTTCAATAGCTCTTTTTCTACTTCACGCAGCATTGTCATCAACTCTCCAAGAGTATGGTCTTGGTTCATCATATTGTAGTTCATGATGAACCCGCTCCAGCTGTCAGAAGAGACTGCAAGATCAAATCTATAGAAGTCTCAATCATCTGTGATATATGGTGCTCGACAGATGTACCCTCTGACATTCGAGAGCGAAAGAGCTTCTTCTGCAATTCATACCTTTGCGATCTAAGGTTAGATCGATGAAGGTCCTTCAATTTTTCCATCATAGTATAGGGATCCAATCCCTTGTTCTGGCGACGAAATTGAGGGGTCATTGCAGCGATCATGACAGATTGAGTAGTTGAGTTGTCATCGCTACGAGTCTTCCAAAGCTCAAGCTCAAGCGGCTGCTCATTTCCGGGCTTAGGCTCAAGAGGTCTCTCTATCGTATAGAGCATTCTCTCAGCCCCCAGGACAATCCTGAGGTTCATATCCCAGTCAGGAAAGTTCGCACCATTAAAGATATTTTCGCCCATGATATTGTCTCTAACCCCGATCTTTACAGCCATCTTAATTGTAATAGTCTAACAATTCAATTAACGATTTTTGGGTACAGTCCAACTGTTACAAGAAAATAATAAAATATTAGTCCAACTAATAAATATTTAAAATGATGAAATAATTTGAAAGCGCGTATTGGAAAGTATTTGAACGAAATTGCAAATTCAATACTAGCCTCCCACTATTTTTCGGCGAGCCTCTAACCCTCTGTTAAGTACTCGGGAAACCTAGGTTCCTAGTGGGCTAAGATCCCGTTAAATAACACACAACCTTGACTTTGCCCAACAAGCTGTATGATATTTAACTAGGTAGATCTCTAAGATCAATTGGATCTCATCCAATTCCTAGATCCGGTAGGTGGACCTCCAAGTCCGAAACATATATACAATATATATCCAATATATTTTCCTAACCTTTTCCTCTGAATCAATAAGCCTTGGCTTTGGCTCAACAAGCTTAATGATTCCAGTTAAGCGGGACCCATTGACCTTGGAAAACTTCGTAATCCATGTCGATGAACAAGAAGTGACCTTGACTTTGATCAACAAATCACAACTTTCCCAAGACATGTGATATGGAACAAAGCTTTCATGGTTCAAACACATCCGCGATGGACATTGATCTTGACTTTGGCCAACAAACCAATGCCAATCTTGGATCTTGAGAAAGAACCATTCAATGGAAGGAAAACGCTTAATATTTGATTGATGGTTTTTCGCGTAAATTGGAAACCAATTTATTATCTTTGATTAGGTCTCATCATACACCCTTAAGCATGCATTCTAAAAGCATAATAAGGTGCGATAAATAAAATAATAATGATATGCGGATGGATATCTCACAAATTATTCCTAGAACAAATCACTCCATTTCCCCTCCCCGGCTAGCACTATTCTAACTTCTACCTAATTACATAATACGAAAAAGAAACCTCATTACATTGTGGGGAATTGGTGAGAAGAGAATTACAAAGAGTCAAGAGATAAGGGCTGGACACGCAGGTCCAATTTAATTAATTCTAAATTTATTACAACAATTTCCAAAATTGCCCTCACCCATCTAATATCCATCTGATATACATTATTCATACAATACATCCATGTATTCACACAAAGCATGTTATTCAATCAATCTAATCCAATTAATTAATCTTTGAATTAAGTGATCATGCAATGTTCAAACAATGATTTGATTTGCACGATTCCAACTCGTTTTAAGAATAAGTACTCAAAGTGCATATTCTTGAATTATATCGAACTACAATTTAAATCCAATTTAATTTGTATTCAATACTAATTCTTATTTAATTTCAAATTAAATAATTACACTTTATTAATGTGCCTTTACGACTTAGATTCTAAATCTAATATTAATGGGTCTCAAAAGCCCAATTAAGATCCAATGTTAATTAATTAAAGTCCAATGGGCTTTCAATTAATTTCTTAAGGCATGGACTTTGGCAACCACATCCCAATAAGGAATCACCCTTTGCCATAAAATTAATTTTGGCCCATTAGGCCCAATTAATTATTTAAAGGCCCATTTATTATATTTGGATTAATGGTATGGTTTTAGGCCCAATTTGGATCCAATCCAATTGTCCTAAACCAACTTGGCCCAACCAAGCCCATTAGGCCCAAATACAACAATTTTAGCCCAATTCCAAATTTAAGCCTAATTAATTAAATTCCAATATTCCAAATATCATAATTTATTTAATTAAAGTGTATATCCATAATTAATTAGTTAAATTAACATTTCCAAAATACCAATTTACATAATTAATCATGCTTTATCATTTTCAATTCATGTCCAACATAATTGAAGCAAAATCAACCTCATTCCATGCTCTACAAGTCACTGCGATATTGAGCATTTTATATCCAATTTTGATTTCAATCCAATTAAATCACAAATCAATATACTCATGCATTTTAAACACATCCAATGGTCTAAAAATAAAAAAATCACCATGACAAAAAGGTCCATAAGATACGACCAAGCCAAAAATTTGGGGAAAAATCATCTAATCAAATTTTTCATAAAATTAATCATGCATAACTCTTAGTTATAATAATCTAAGCATACTCAAACAATCAATTTGATAAAATCATATTCCAAGCAAAAATACCCAAATTCAAGATTATGAACCCTAATTCATTTCATGATTAAATTGGCCCTGATACCATTGTTGGGTTCTCTAAGAACAATTCCAAGATCAAATAAGCATAAAAGATGTGAATACTCGAAGTAAGAATGTGGAAAAATACTTACAACGATCGGATAAGTGGATGTAGGAAAGTTCAAAAATTTTCCTCCTTTAGAAGTGCTCCAAGCTCCTCTTTGATTTGTATGGTTGAGCTCCAAGCTTGATGAATGAATTCCAAACTCTTGGGAATGGTTTCCCTATCACCTTTGTAGACTATTTGATGTGCTAGCAATGAAGAAAATTTGTAACAAATTTTCTCACTTGGAGAGGGAAGCTCTCGACTTCATCCAAGAAAAGAGAGAGAGAGTTTATTCAATTTTTGAGTTGTATAATTCTGATTTCCAAAATCAAAATTATGATATACCAAATCCAAGATTTGGTATTAGTCATTCAAAAAATGAATAAACAATTACAAAGTGTGTAGAGATCGGTTGGAGTAAAAAACAAGTAAGCTTAGATTTACACTTCAATTCAACCACTTCCATCACAAGTCAAAAGTGATGTAAGTCAAGTGGGGTCCCACCAATTGTAAATTTCGAATTTACGTCGAACAATCTCAATGCGCAACTTCACTCGGGCTCGGGTTCGTTTAATTCCGAATTAACGAATTTACCGTTGCGACACAATTAAAGTCGCGAATGAATTATTTCTAAATTAATTCTTTCACCCGAATTAAAATCCAATTCTAATTTAATTTAATATATCGAATATATTATTTTAATCGAATAATTCCAAATTAATCGTTCTCTCTCTATTAATTGAATTTTATCCCAGATAAATTCTCGCCGTAATTAATCCCAGATTAATTTTCTCTCTCTTCTAATTAATCCCAGATTAATTATGTTCGAGTCAAACGTCATCGGTGAATCTTCGGGAAGTGATCCATGAGATCCCTGGATATGTTGGCAGTAAATCCGGTCGTCAGACTATCCGAATACGTGCGTACCTCGTACCACGTTCCTACCGATTTACAAGACATGGTTGGCTTCTAGCAAAGCACCGTGCCTACCCAATTCTCCAGAAATATTCTTTAAGAAATATATAATCTATAACAGGCATAATATACTTAGTATTGCGTATTGCAATCCAGTATCTGATGTCAAATGCAAAGCCTGAGGTTGGAATAGTGTCTTCCACGTACGAAGCATATATCGGATCACAAGCAACTAGTCTCTATAATCGGATAATCATGACATTGTCATATTATCCCGATAGTTGCAACATAATAGAGAACCAGTTCTGTATCCCTGCGTGATCATCATCTCCAAATGACTAAAGTGATACTTCTGTCTTGATATCACACCCAATACACTACGATTCTCAATAAACCCAGAAGAGGCGTACACATAACCTGTTAAAGTCTCAGACGACCAAAACCAAAGTGTATTGAACTTTGCAAGTATTAGCGATGCAAGTCTCAGGTTAAGACCAAATACACCTACCCTGAAGAATATTCCCATAGACACATAGTCATACTACCAATGAGATTCCACAGGGTCTATCCAGAGCGAAGAATTTCCGTACCATCGGCAAACACAACCTCCTATCACCCTTGCATAAGTATCCAATACTTAAATATATGAGAACTATGTTGTTACGCTTCCATAACACGCACAAGTGCAATACTAGTCTATTCCGCATTATCGATGTCCATTCTCGATAATACTACGACTAGAGATATTTAATGATTAAACCTTAGTGGATTGATATTGTCTCATATCTTATAATCCGGAACTAATCATAAGGACTTTTATCATTTATATATTCAAGTAATCTAATTACAAAATTATAAAATAGCAATTTCCTTTGTCACACAGTTAATTTGTACAAAAAACACAATGTCTTTTATAAATAGTGACGCTATGGGTCATAATTGTCTAACAGATTATCTATTCATAATTAACCTAAAATTTTTCTTGATTAATTTCATGATGGTGAGACTTGATTGGTTTTGTAATTGGATTATTAAAGTGTTGATTTTGTCAATTTAATGTAAATTGTCCAATTTGAGTAATTTGTGAAATTAGGGTTCTTAACCCATTCAAATTTTGGGTATTTTCATATATATGATATAATTTGATGTATATTTGATGTATGTCGAATTTGGGATTGATTGGATTTGATCTTGATGTGTTTTGAACAAATTGGGCCAAATTGTAATTAATGAAAAATATTGGCCTGTTTCGGTAATTCTGGAAAAGTTTATGGATTATGTTACAATTTCGGATTTCATGTATGATATGTATAAATTATTTTGGGATTAATTTGGAATCAATTAAATATGTATTTAAATATTTAAGGACCAAAATGATTAAATTGTAAAACTTTGGGGTCTCATAGCAATTAATGATAATTCTGATTTTTCAGATAAAAATTCACTTTTTATTTATTGAGTAATTAGAATAAATTTTTTTATTTTAATTGTCCAAGAAAAAAATTTATCGGAAATTATTTCGGAGTGAAAATACGTGAAAACGGTGAAAAACAACGTTACCGGGTAACGGCTACCCAAACAGTGAACTGGGCACTGTTCGGGCAGCCCACGAACTGTCCAAATGTTTTTGGAGCTGACCTGGGCAGTCCCCATGAGCATTGGTTGGTCGGTTCGGCCGGAAACGCGTTTTATGCTATTTTGCGGAAAAATATTTTCGCAAAAGTTTCACGATGTTTCTATATTATTTATGTCGTTATATTATATCGAATAAATAAGTTTAGGTGAAATATGAATGAATTATTAATATTTTATATTGAATAATTTATTCGTAAGTTTAAAAATTTTAAACTACGATTTCTCTTGAACAAAAATGGTATCAGAGAGAGTGATCCGGGACACCTGATATGATTAGCCCTTTAAAAATTCAATGTTTATTTTATTTATTACTTAATACATGCAAGTGTTTATTTAATTTGATTAAATAAAGTAAAAACATCTTTTGTTGGAAAATCCCCGTTTAAATATGGTTTTAAGAAAGTGACTAGTATTAAGAATACTTGTTTCTTCGTCCGCCTTGTCAATACAGATGTAAATATTTTATTGATGTTATGGTTGTAACGTGCCAAAGCTGTGCAGTTATGGTTGAATGTAGTTCATTTGTGCCGGTAGAACTTATATGATAAGAGACAAATTCAAGTGAAAGTGGAAATCATAAATGTGTCAAAGCTGTCAGGACTACATCAGTACCTTGAGTTTTTCATTGACAAGTTTAACCTTGATACGCCTCATTGTGAAAGTGCCAAAGTTGTCATAATGAAAAACGATCAGGACCGAACCTAGGAGTCATAGTGAGTGTGATTGACAATGAGTTGTCTACTTAATAAATATACGTAGGCGAGAACGTGCTAAAGATGTGAGTCGAAATATATTCATGGGGTCCATTTCCCATTATGGAATTCAATTTAATTATTGAATTCTCGTTTCCGTTAGGGATTATGGTATTACGTAAAGTAGTGGGAGGCACTGCTAGGTTAAAATCCTTAACTTATGCGGTGTGTAGTATTATGTAAATTGTCGCTCATGTTGTTCCTTATTCTATTAGTATGATAGAATTAAACTTTTATCCATTGCATGCATAATATATATGTTTTCTGACTTCAATTATGGTTGCAGATTTTTAGAATCGGTTCTAGATTAGAAAAGATAATGATGTAATCCTTCTAGACAGAATAGTTTCTTATGCAGTAAAGATTGACATGAATTGGTTCATGTCTCGAGATTTTTCACTGGCATTAAGAAATCCTCATTATATATTTGTTTATCTAATAATGACATTTCTTGGCTTTAGTGACATTCAGAGGTCACGTGTCAGACACTATTTGTTTTTCGATTATTTGCAAATGTTGTAAATAATTTGAAAAGTAAATAATAAAGCTAAAGAAAGAAGATACGTATAGTTGTGTATAGAAAATATTGATTTCCATAATATGACAACTATAGATATTGGATATCAGATCTCCCGTCTAGTTATTTAAAATATTGTTGAATGATTGTTTCGATATTTGATATCAGAACTTGCGACTATTTGATAGTTACTTGTTCTTTGTAAATAATTGTTACATATTTTAAAATGACTCGTAGTGTTATTAACGAATAGATAAACATTAAGAAAAATATTCGGTTAAGTAAATAACTTAGAAAATTATTTTATGAGATTTTATCACTTAAGTATTGGATGCTTATTTCATATGGTAAATGATGGTCTGATATGAGATCACACCACATATCCTTATCCATTTAACGAATATTGTATTCGGGAAGGTGACTAAATCTCATTTAACCAATGACTGTTATTGGAACAGAGAATTTATTAAATTGATACATTAGATGTATGTAATTTAATCAATTGTAAATTGCTCAAGGTAGTTTTCTTTACTTCGTAACTTAGTCAATGAACAGTCGTGACTTAGTTACGTGTTTCTGATGAAACACGGATAAAATATTTTGACTGATTCAAAGATATTCGATCTGAAGTTTTGAAAATTGTATCTTTAAAATTCATCGTGAGTCTTTGAATTGTTCAAAGATGTTTGATACGATCAAACATATGAATTTATGGTGATTTGTTCTAAGGTTATTTGAAGAATATAATTCTTACATCAATATTATTCTTCCACGATTCCATATTGATGAATTGGTTAGTGGAAGAAATCGAATCTTATATAATCAGATTCGTTTGATATTGAGTGTTACTGAATTAGTTTCAATACTCTTGGGATTATGCTCCAGTAACAGTAATTCATCCTTTTTAATTTAGGTTCCATTGTTTCTACAGTTACGTATATGATGTGTATAAATAGAAAATTCGAATCTTGAAATGTTTTAGATTTGAATCTTTCTTTTGTATAATAGTTATATAATTGAACTGTACTTGCGCCTCGGAGGTACGAGTAGAAGTTTATCATTTATTTTATTTAATGGAATATTGTATTCTATTTAATAAAATATATTTTCTACGATCTCGAGTAATAAAATTGTTTATTACTTAGTGTGTAACATTGGATGTTGACTATTGTAGAAAAGACTTGACTTATTGAAGTCAAATACGGTGATAAACTATCAATGCAACTACATAATTAATAAGATGAAAATACCATTTTATTACTTACATATAAGTGTTATAGGATGTCTGAATCATTCACAAAGTATTTGATAATTAATGGTTCTGTTGTTTTCTTATCAAAGAAAATTATCTTATAACTTATAGTGAGAACGATATTTGATATCGATTCCGGAAATTAACATTAAACCATAGATCTAAGTTTGTTCATAGTTTACTACGATCAAGTTTGGAACTTGATTGAGCTTTTATTATGAATCGTTCATAAAATGTGCAAATGGTTTACGCAACAAAAACACAGTGAGCTTATTAAATGTCTGACCTTTATAGTATGACAGTGAGAAAAGTTATACTCAACAATCTATTGTAGATTCTGAGGAAACTTATCTCTAGTCACACTGATTGAATAATTTAAGATCTGATGGTTAATGCTGATATTAAATTGTTTATTTTAGCTAAAGAATACAAAGTGGCGTTTCTGAATGGTTTCTGCAGATAAGAGATCCATTGTGATTTCTTAGTTTGAAGAATTCGTTTTGGAATGGCCCTGGAGTTTGTATTATGCTAAGATTACAATTTAGTATATTAGCTTATAGAGCCTATTGTAGACTCGGATGAGCTTTCTGGAAATTTGTGTTCTTTAATTTTGATATCAATCAGATTGTCTGATTTTATCAAAGTATAGAGAATACATATGAGATAGAAGGGTTAGTGGGAGCGTACAAACTTCTTTCTAGTATTTTACATCATAATGACATTATCATTATTAAGATAATAATGAGATGTTAATAAGGTAAAAGGTTTACCTGATTCTTATTTTCTCCATGAAAGCAGTGAGAGTGGTGTCTCTATTATATTCGATATAAAGTTTTGTATAAGATATAAAACTAAGAGACTTGTGAGATACTCCTATTAGTCATACATTAGATATGATTTAATAAAAGACACAACAAGACTATTTGTATGACAGTTAGTATAACTGTTTGACAGTTAGTATGTGTTTATTGTATAATATTCAACTTTCATAAATGATGATTCCTTTTTTCGAAAGAGATGTTGACTACAATGTCTAATCAATCTTATGCATCATAAGATAATGACATAATGAATACTATATTGAGTACGATATGAGATATCAATTTAATCGTAATTGTTACGAGTTATTTTGATATCCTTTAAACCATAAGATGTGTATTGAAACATGTTCTTTATTATATTTGAGATATTAAGAACAAGTTTCTAATTAATAGAGAATAAAGTTCGCAACCATTAAGGTCAGATTAGTTTTGAGTCTAATTATGACGTTAGACAGTCTACGTCATAAAGAGTCAGAAAAGATGCAGTGGGAGTGTCACAAATGATTCCACTACAATAGTGGAATTAGTTGCAACTTATGAAGTATTGACTTATGAAGTTGCATAGTGACATCGTAGATTAGAAGTTTGTTATTAGTATTGTGTTTGTGGTTGTCTACATAGTATTTTGGATTTGATCCGTAAATACTTAGACAACTTAGTAGCTAAAGCACAATGTTGATATGGCATCTGAGTCATATTGATGTAGAACTTAGTTTCTACAAAAATATGAATGATGCTTGCTAAGGAAAATGATTGTGTTTGTTGGACAAACTCAATATATTATAGTGGGCTTACTTTTTCTTACCTACCTCTTGAGCGTTAGGTGAGTTCTTAAGAGTGTTAGGGATATGCCCTATACCCAACTTGTGGATGGGCTATATGTACATGTATTTGTAATATTTTCATTAATTAATAAAATGACAATCTTTATTATACGTGTCTTACATAACTTATAAGAATCATCAACACTGTAATAAAGCCTTTGGAGTAATAAGACGATGGCTTCCACGCCTTATGAGAATCATTACTCTTAAATGTTCCTAGTCATAGTTTTGTGAATAATCTGGGCGTTCATAAAACGGAGAAACTAGCATGATGATATGATCCACCCTTAAGTGGGGTAGCCGATCTCATAGGCTATTAGCGGAGATCCGTCCGCTTGGTGTATCACATGGATGCATGAGTTGCTCGTGTCCATCGAACTGACCGCCGAAAGTTTTCATATGGAGTGTTTATCCCATGTGTCTGTGAGAACTATCATGTATCGATTATATGACTAGTCCTTAGACTTGAGGTCTTTACAATCTTATGTGTGGATCAAATAACTTTGACATTCTTCTTCCCCGGTTCAAAAGATCCGGTCATAAGGGTGTGATTGGGTCATTTGTTGAAACACATGAAGTTTGTAAAGATGCAACAGAGAATCGCCACTCTCTCGAATAATATTTTCTTATAAGAGTAGTATTCCAGTTCGCGGGTTGATATATGTGATCAGTGCTTGAGACTGTGGCCACAGCGGAAGAATCATGTGAGATTCTTGGGTTAGCACGATTCATGACACTATCAACATCATACCTTTGACCATATGGGTAGACACTTTCCGTTACCTAGTTCAATAGGTGGGGATACAGTGAGGCGAGGGACCGTATCATATGTAAATCGCATACAGAATGGGTATATATATCTTTCCTTCTCATTTGGGGGCCTTGGCATGTTGCTAGATGTCAACCTTGGTCATTGAAATCGAACGACCATCTGATCGGAGGATAATTTATGTTTGATTAAATTATCACGATTCATTTCATGTCCAACTTGAGGGGAACCCAAAAGGTCACACACAACAAAGTCGAAATCAATGGTTAACAGTGCACAGTACATATTTAATAGCAATATGATTGCTATAGGAATTGTTCATAAATGGTTCAATATGTTTAATTATTGAACATATCATTTATGAGATTCCATAGTGGCTTCGGGATTGGTGAATGATGATAGGGGAACTTTAGGAATTGGAATAAAAAAAATAACTATTCACGTGAATAGTACTGCGTGAATAGTAACAAATTTTTTGTTATTTTTATTATTTGTTTTGAATTCCAATTCGGCCAAACTCTTATTAGGGTTTTATAATCTCATTAAACCACTAAATTAAGATCCAATGGCTAAGATTAAATTGGTTTTTATCCCACATCGGATTCTTAATTAATTTTGTTGTCTTTGGAGCACTATATAAACCCAAAGAATTCTTCACAAATTTTAGCACCAAACCTTTCAAATCTTGGGTTTATATAAGTGAGCAACTCTAAAGTTTTAAGAGTAAGCCACTGATTTTGAGGATTCTTAAGTCTAATTGACTAGAGGAACCTCGAGTTAAAAGTTTTGAGGTATTTGCCTAGGCTAGCACCAAGGGTAAAATACCTGTGCACTCAAGGCGTAGTCTTGCCGTTGAGTTTTGACTTTGGTGTGTGCATCTTTGGAGGCCACACACTTGGGTGGCTCTTTGGAACATGGAAGAGCTTGCTGAGTTTGAGAAAAGCTTGTAGATTGGAGGGAGGACTGGAGGAGTCTACGGTTCAAGTAAGTATTTTTCTTTCTTTATTTTAATTAGAGTTCTTATGATAGTTAGCATGTTTAGGTTTATGTTCTTTACATGTTTTATGAGTTTTATGCTTAGAAGATATAGTAACATGTCTAGGCTTGTCGAACAATCAAAACAAATGGGTCTTGGGCAAAGGGAAAACGGCATCATAATTTTAATTATTTATTTTTTCCGCTTCGCACTCATGGCCGCTTCCCAACAGAGAACCATGAGTATGTGATACACATTGGGATGTGTATATGATACCATGGAATGACACTAGAGCAAGTGGGGAAAATTGTTAGGGTTGGTGCTTTGAGCACCAATCTGGATCGTATTTATTTTCGATTCATGAATACGAGCAATACATTTTTCCATAATGTTACTAATTTAATGGCAACACCTTATATACGTATTCGATCTAATTTCGATTAGATTGAAACTAAATCTGATTTAGTGATATGTATATATATTAGACAAAGACCTCAGGATTCACAACGTAATGCATAGTTGCAACATAGTTTGTAATTGACATTGGGAAGTGTCACTATAAGTTGTATATTCTCAAATTAAGTTCTTGGTCAAGATTTACTGACACGGTTTGGTTAGTAAAATCCGCTGATAATTTTAATAATTATTTATTTTTTCCGCTGCGCACTCGCGGCCGCTTCCCACAGTGGTATCAGCGCGCCGTTTTTGTTTTGATTAGTTCTCACTCATTTGAACTCGAAATTGGGTGTGTAAAAGCTCGTTAGAAAGAAGACACCCTGAACTTAATTTTAGGTACAAGTTTTGCATAATTTGGTTAAGATTTTAATTGTGAAATTGCATTTAAAGTTCACGTATCTGCAGAAAAACATGAACAGTAAATCTATTTGATGCCGGTATTATTTTAATTCGTTCTCTGTCATTTGAACTCGAAATTTGGTGTGTAAAAGCTCGTTGGAAAGCTAACACCCTGAACTCAATTTTAGGCACAAGTTTTGCATGATTTGGTTAATATTTGAATTCTGAAAATGCATTTAAAGTTCACACATCTGCAGAAAAATATGAATAGTAAATTTATTTGAATAAAATAAAATGCAATATCATAATTAAATATTACTCAAAGTCATTTAATGCCTAAAATAATTCCAACATATTAAAACTCATGGCCGCTTCCCAACAGAGAGCCATGAGTATGTGATACACATTGGGATGTGTATATGATACCATGGAATGACACTAGAGCAAGTGGGGAAAATTGTTAGGGTTGGTGCTCTGAGCACCAATCTGGATCGTATTTATTTTCGATTCATGAATACGAGCAATACATTTTTCCATAATGTTACTAATTTAATGGCAACACCTTATATACGTATTCGATCTAATTTCGATTAGATCTAATTTCGATTAGATTGAAACTAAATCTGATTTAGTGATTTGTATATATATTAGACAAAGACCTCAGGATTTACAACGTAATGCATAGTTGCAACATAGTTTGTAATTGACATTAGGAAGTGTCACTATAAGTTGTATATTCTCAAATTAAGTTCTTGGTCAAGATTTACTGACACGGTTTGGTTAGTAAAATCCGCTGATAATTTTAATAATTATTTATTTTTCCGCTGCGCACTCGCGGCCGCTTCCCAACAGTGGTATCAGCGCGCCGTTTTTGTTTTGATTAGTTCTCACTCATTTGAACTCGAAATTGGGTGTGTAAAAGCTCGTTAGAAAGCTGACACCCTGAACTTAATTTTAGGTACAAGTTTTGCATAATTTGGTTAAGATTTTAATTGTGAAATTGCATTTAAAGTTCACGCATCTGCAGAAAAACATGAACAGTAAATTTATTTGATGCCGGTATTGTTTTAATTGGTTCTCTCTCATTTGAACTCAAAATTGGGTGTGTAAAAGCTCGTTGGAAAGCTAACACCCTGAAATCAATTTTAGGCACAAGTTTTGCATAATTTGGTTAATATTTGAATTCTGAAAATGCATTTAAAGTTCACACATCTGCAGAAAAATGTGAATAGTAAATTTATTTGAATAAAATAAAATGCAATATCATAATTAAATATTACTCAAAGTCATTTAATGCCTAAAATAATTCCAACATATTAAAACTCAAATGCTTGATGATTCTATGTATGATTAGAATTGGCATGATTATTTTAGGGTGAAAGCATCTAGAGACTTTCTAAGAAATAGAGAGTGTATTGATTATCCCTTAGCTGAGTAATTATTCTGTGATGAACTTAGAGATTTATTACCTTTAAGGCTAATAAATATAAATCACTTGTTTATAATAAAAGACATTAGAAAAGATACAAGTGGGTTGGGACCAAGGGGTTAATAAAACTTTCAAAACTAAAGTTAATTTAACCAAAGGTATTACTAGTGTTAGATAATGATTTTGTGTCTTCCTTCACTCACTACCTTTTTATAGCCAAAAGGAAAAGTTGTGAAGACATCTAGATAATCATTTACTCCCACTCAGAGAATCGCCACTCTCTCGCATAATATTTTCTTATAATAGTAGTATTCCAGTTCGCGGGTTGATATGTGTGATCAGTGCTTGAGACTGTGGCCACAGCGGAAGAATCATGTGAGATTCTTGGGTTAGCACGATTCATGACACTATAAACATCATACCTTTGACCATATGGGTCAACACTTTCCGTACCCTAGGTCAATATGTGGGGATACAGTGAGGCGAGGGACCGTATCATATGTAAATCGCATACAGAATGGGTATATATATCTTTCCTTCTCATTTGGGGGCCTTGGCATGTTGCTATATGTCAACCTTGGTCATTGAAATCGAACGACCATCTGATCGGAGGATAATTTATCTTAGATTAAATTATCACGATTCATTACATGTCCAACTTGAGGGGAACCCAAAAGGTCACACACAACAAAGTCGAAATCAATGGTTAAAAGTGCACAGTACATATTTAACATCATATATGATTGCTATATGAATTGTTCATAAATGGTTCAATATGTTTAATTATTGAACAGATCACTTATGAGGTTTCATAGTGGCTACGGGATTGGTGAATGACGATAGGGGCACTTTGGGAAATGGAATAAATAAAAATTACTATTCACGTGAATAGTACCGCGTGAATAGTAAAAAAAATTGTTATTTTTATTATTTGTTTTGAATTCCAATTCGGCCCAAACTCTTATTAGGGTTTTATAATCTCATTAAACCACTAAATTAAGATCCAATGGCTAAGATTAAATTGGCTTTTATCCCACATCGGGTTCTTAATTAATTTTGTTGTCTTTAGAGCACTATATAAACCCAAAGAATTCTTCACAAATTTTAGCACCAAACCTTTCAAATCATGAGTTTATATAAGTGAGAAACTCTGAAGTTTTAAGAGTAAGCCACTGATTTTGAGGATCCTTAAGTCTAATTGACTAGTGGAACCTCGAGTTAAAAGTTTTGAGGTGTTTGCCTAGGCTAGGACCAAGGGTAAAATACCTGTGCACTCAAGGCGTAGTCTTGTCGTTGAGTTTTGGCTTTGGTGTGTGCATCTTTGGAGGCCACACACTTGGGTGGCTCTTTGGAACATGGAAGAGCTTGCTGAGTTCGAGAAAAGCTTGTAGATTGGAGGGAGGACTGGAGGAGTCTACGGTTCAAGTAAGTCTTTTTCTTTCTTTATTTTAATTAGAGTTCTTATGATAGTTAGCATGTTTAGGTTTATGTTCTTTACATGTTTTATGAGTTTTATGCTTAGAATATATAGTAACATGCCTAGGCTTGTAGAACAATAAAAACAAATGGGTCTTGGGCAAAGGGAAAACGGCATCATAATTTTAATTATTTTTTTTTCCGCTGCGCACTCGTGGCTGTTTCCCACAGAGAGCCATGAGTATGTGATACACATTGGGATGTGTATATGATACCATGGAATGACACTAGAGAAAGTGGGGAAAATTGTTAGGGTTGGTGCTCTGAGCACCAATCTAGATCGTATTTATATTAGATTCATGAATACGAGTAATACCTTTTTCCATAATATTACTAATTTAATGGCAGCACCTCTTGTCTTTTATATACTAATTCGATCTAATTTCGATTAGATTGAAACTAAATCTGATTTAGTGATATGTATATATATTAGACAAAGACCTGAGGATTTACAACGTAATGCACAGTTGCAACATAGTTTGTAATTGACATTAGGATGTGTCACTATAAGTTGTATATTCTCAAATTAAGTTCTTGGTCAAGATTTACTGACACGGGTCGGTTAGTAAAATCCGCTGATAATTTTAATAATTATTTATTTTTCCGCTGCGCACTCGTGGCCGCATCCCAACAGTGGTATCAACGCGCCGTTTGGTTTTTATTAGTTCTCACTCATTTGAACTCGAAATTGGGTGTGTAAAAGCTCGTTGGAAAGCTGACACCCTGAACTTAATTTTAGGTACAAGTTTTGCATAATTTGGTAAAGATTTGAATTGTGAAATTGCATTTAAAGTTCACGCATCTGCAGAAAAACGTGAACAGTAAATTTATTTGATGCCGTTTTTTTTTTAATTGGCTCTCTCTCATTTGAACTCGAAATTGGGTGTGTAAAATCTCGTTGGAAAGCTAACACCCTGAACTTAATTTTAGGCACAAGTTTTGCATGATTTGGTTAATATTTGAATTCTGAAAATGCATTTAAAGTTCACGCATCTGCAATGTGAATAGTAAATTTATTTGAATAAAATAAAATGCAATATCATAATTAAATATTAATCAAAGTCATTTAATGCCTAAAATAATTCCAACATATTAAAACTCATATGCTTGATGATTCTATGTATGATTAGAATTGTCATGATTATTTTAGGGTGAAAGCATCTAGAGGCTTTCTAAGAAATAGAGAGTGTATTGCTTATCCCTTAGCTGAGTAATTATTTTGTGATGAACTTAGAGATTTATTACCTTTAAGGCTAATAAATATAAATCACTTGTTTATAATAAAAGACATTATAAAAGATACAAGTGGGTTGAGACCAAAGGGTTAATAAAACTTTCAAAACTAAAGTTAATTTAACCAAAGGTATTACTAGAGTTAGATAATGATTTGGTGCATTCCTTCACTCACTACCTTTTTATAGCTAAAAGGAAAAGCTGTGAAGACATCTAGATAATAATTTACTCAAAGCTTACCTTAAAGCATATTTAAAGTATTAGACTAATTTGGAGGATCTATTGTTTATTCCTGTCACCAAGGCGATAAGAGCCTAATAGGTAAGGGTATTTAAGAGAGTTCGCTCCACCCTCCCTCTGGGGAATTTTCAATGGAGGAATCCATTTGACAGTTATTCACTTAAACTTGCTAAAATCCTCAATAATAATTTAAGTCTAAAATTTGCCTCTCATTGTAAAGTATAGACCCAAAGGGCTTAAACCGCATTGGCAGGACTAGGCTTTACCAGACTGACCAATACCAATTAGTCCCCAAATCGTACTATTGACAATGGTTTGACTTTTCTGAGTCATAAGACGCAACGACCCTTAGGCGTGGTCTAATATCTTAGTGGCAAAGATTGGGTGTCAACGAGGACTCGCATAAGCTATGGCATGTTTGATTGCCTAACCCAATGATAAAGGAATTGTGATTTATATCATAAATTGGCTGGGAACCTACATAATTATCATATTTTATAACGACCGACCCTAGTCGGAGTTATGAAATGATGATAATGGGATCCTTGCCCATAATAAATCTATCATATTGGGGTTGATGTGATTTGCTTAAAATTTTAAAACAATTGAGTGAGAGCAAATTCATAATATTAAAAGCCCATGTTATTATGAAACATTACTGAAAAACATATTCCTA
The DNA here is from genome assembly GCA_019454045.1 of Zanthoxylum bungeanum. Lineage (NCBI taxonomy): Eukaryota > Viridiplantae > Streptophyta > Magnoliopsida > Sapindales > Rutaceae > Zanthoxylum > Zanthoxylum bungeanum. The sequence continues at coordinate 62,497 of SKCR01038817.1, read as the reverse complement.
ATTTTAACATTCTCTCTTAACAGGTGGGTTAAAATATTTCACAAACATTCAAATGGAAAACAGAGTATCACTTCGTTCCATCCTTGATGAGCATAAGCTCAAAAGGGACAACTACAATGACTAGTTTAGAAATCTTAAAATTATCTTACGACAAGAAAAGATTTTCTATGTTCTTGAAAGACCGTTTCCTCCTGAACCCGCAGAAAATACTGACCAAAATAAATTTGATGCTTAAAGAAACACGTCGATGATGATGAGCAAGCAGTTTGCATAATGCTTGGCTCTATGTCGGACGAACTTCAGAAAGCTCACGAAGATATGGATGCTCAAACCATCATCCTTCACTTGAAGGAGTTGTATGAAACTTCCGTTCATACCGTGATATTCCAAGTGTCATGTGCCTTATTCCAAACAAGGTTTAAGGAAGGATCTGTTAGTGGACATGTGCTTAAGATGATTGGCCACATTGATAAATTGGCCAAACTCGGGTTCATCATGGATCATGAGATATGTCAGGATCTAATTCTTCAGTCGTTACCAAAAGATTTCTCTAACTTTATTATGCAGTTTCATCTGTCTGATAAAGAAGCTACTTTAGCATAATTTCACAATCTGATAAAGCAAGCAGAGAAGGACTTACGCATGGGACTCACTTGTGTAACAATGTACAGGGCCTGAGAAACAGTAGGAGACTCCGTCATGGGGAGGTTGACTTACTCATGGGTAATAGAGCAAAACTGGCTGCATTGCGCGTGGGGACTTATTCATTATTTTTTCCGAATGGTTTAGTTTTAGACTTTGGGGATGTGACGCATATGTCAAGCTCACACAAACTAACAATTGGATGATAGGGCAGTTAAATGTAAGTTTGTAGGATATGCCTTGAACTCAAGAGCATACGTGTTCTACGTCCCAAATGAACAAAGAATATTTGTCTCACGAAATGATAAATTTCTAGAGAAAGAATTCATTCTCAAGAAATATAGTGGGAGTAGACTTGACCTCGATGAGGTACGAGAAGAACAAACTAACATAGAACTAAACCCCAGGCCCCTCAAAAGGACTGCGACGGAACAACCACAAGGTTATGAACTCAGAAGGTCTGGTAGGGAAAGACATGAGCCTGAAAGATATGGTTTTCATATTGATGAGGAACATGATCAGTTCATTGATAATGACGATCCCACCAGTTATGACGAAGCAATGCGTGACATTGATTCAGTCAAGAGGCTTGAGTTCATGAAATCCGAAATAGACTCTATGTATCAGAATCAAGTCTGGGATTTGGTAGAAGCGCCTGAATGGATAAAACCCATAGGCTGCAAGTGGATTTACAAGCGTAAAATTGATGTAAAAGGCAACATCCAAACCTATAAGGCTAGGTTGGTGGCGAAAGGTTATAGACAAATCAAAGGAATTGACTATGAGGAAACATTCTCGCTTGTTGCAATGATAAAGTCCATTCAAATTTTACTGGCACTAGCTGCACACTTTGATTATGAGATTTCACAGATGGATGTAAAAACAGCTTTCCTTAATGGGAACCTCGTAGAGGAAGTCTATATGACACAACCTGAGGGGTTTGCATCTAAGGATGATCATAATAAAGTATGCAAGCTTAAACAATCCATTTATGGACTCAAGCAAGCCTTCAGAAGTTGGAATATACGATTTGATGAGACAATCAAAGAATTTGACTTCATCAAAAATGTAGACGACCTTGTGTTTACAGGAAAAGTAGTGGGAGTGCTGTTGTATTTCTTGTATTATATGTCGATGACATATTAATCATCGGGAATGATATTCTCATGATGCAAGGCACCAAGCATTGGTTATCTCAGAATTTCTCCATGAAAGATTTGGGAGAAGCAGCCTACATCCTCGGCATTAAGATCTACCATGATAGATCTAAGAGGTTGTTAGGACTTTCTCAATCTACGTACATAGATAAAGTTTTGAAAAGATTCAAAATGGAAGATTCCAAAATAGGTAATTTACCTACTTGTCATGGAATCAAATTATATTAGAAGAAATGTCCACATACTCCTTCAGATAGAGAGCGTATGAGTAGGATCCCTTATGCTTCAGCAATAGGATCGATCATGTACGCCATGCTATGTACACGACCTGATGTCTCTTATTCTCTTAGCATAACGAGCAGGTTTCAGGAAAATACTGGTTAGCAACACTGGGTAGCTGTCAAAACAATCCTCAAGTATCTGAGAAGAATTAAGGATGTGTTTTTGACATACGGAGATTGTTCTGAGATGAAAGACATTGGTTACTGTGATGCGAGCTTTCAAACTGACAGGGATGACAGCAGATCACAAACAAGATATCTGTTTAATTTGAATGGCGGTGCAGTCAGTTGGAAAAGCTCAAAGCAGTCAACTACAGCAGACTCCACCACTGAAGCCGATTATATTGCAGCATCTGAGGTAGCTAAAGAAGCAGTCTGGATAAAGAAGTTCATCACGGAACTGGAAGTGCTTCCTGCGATAAAGAATTGCATCACGATGTACTGTGACAACACGGGGGCCATTGCTCAATCAAAGGAACCAAGGTCCCACCAGAAATCCAAGCATGTAATTAGGTGATTTCATATCATCGGGGAGATTGTTGAGAGAAAAGAAGTTATTATAGAGAAAATACCCACAGAAGATAATCTTGCAAATTCTCTGACTAAAGGGCTGACTCAACAAAAGCATGATAGGCACACCCAAGAGTATGGTGTCAAGATTCATACTAGTTGGCTATAGTGCAAGTGAGAGATTGTTAGGGATATGCCCTATACCCAACTTGTGGATGGGCTATATGTACATGTATTTGCAATATTTTCATTAATTAATAAAATGGCAATCTTTATTATATGTGTCTTACATAACTTATATAAATCATCAACATTGTAATAAAGCCCTTGAGTAATAAGACGATGGCTTCCACGCCTTATGAGAATCATTGCTCTTAAATGTTCTTAGTCATAGTTTTGTGAATAATTTGGGAGTTCACAAAAGCGGAGAGACTAGCATGATGATATGATCCGCCCTTAAGTAGGGTATCTGATCTCATAGGCTACTAGCGGAGATCCGTCCGCTTGGTGTATCACATGGATGCATGAGTTGCTCGTGTCTATCGAACTGACCGCCGAAAGTTTTCATATGGAGTGTTTATCCCATGTGTCTGTGAGAACTTCATCATGTATCGATTATATGACTAGTCCTTAAACTTGAGAAATTTACAGTCTTATGTGTGGATCAAATAACTTTGACATTCTCCTTCTCCGGTTCAAAAGATCCGGTCATAAGGGTATGATTGGGTCATTTGTTGAAACACATGAAGTTTGTAAAGATGCAACAGAGAATCGCCACTCTCTCGCATAATATTTTCTTATAAGAGTAGTATTCCAGTTCGCGGGTTGATATGTGTGATCAGTGCTTGAGACTGTGGCCACAGCGGAAGAATCATGTGAGATTCTTGGGTTAGCACGATTCATGACACCATCAACATCATACCTTTGACCATATGGGTCGACACTTTCCGTACCCTAGGTCAATAGGTGGGGATACAGTGAGGTGAGGGACCGTATCATATGTAAATCGCATACAGAATGGGTATATATATCTTTCCTTCTCATTTAGGGACCTTGGCATGTTGCTAGATGTCAACCTTGGTCATTGAAATCGAACGACCAACTGATCGGAGGATAATTTATGTTCGATTAAATGATCACGATTCATTTCATGTCCAACTGGAGGGGAACCCAAAAGGTCACACACAACAAAGTCGAAATCAATGATTAATAGTGCACAGTACATATTTAACAGCATATATGATTGTTATAGGAATTGTTCATAAATGGTTCAATATGTTTAAATATTGAACAGATCATTTATGAAGTTCCATAGTGGATTCGGGATTGGTGAATGACGTTAGGGGCACTTTGGGAATTGGAATAAATAAAAAATTACTATTCACGTAAATAGTACCGCGTGCATAATACCGCGTGAATAGTAAAAAAAATTTGTTATTTTTATTATTTGTTTTGAATTCCAATTCAGCCCAAACTCTTATTATGGTTTTATAATCTCATTAAACCATTAAATTAAGATCCAATGGCTAAGATTAAATTGGCTTTTATCCCACATCGGATTCTTAATTAATTTTGTTGTCTTTGGAGCACTATATAAACCCAAAGAATTCTTCACAAATTTTATTACCAAACCTTTCAAATCTTGGGTTTATATAAGTGAGACTCTAAAGTTTTTAGAGTAAGCCAGTGATTTTGAGGATCCTTAAGTCTAATTGACTAGAGGAACCTCGAGTTAAAAGTTTTGAGGTATTTGCCTAGGCTAGCACCAAGGGTAAAATACCCGCGTAGTCTTGCCGTTGAGTTTTGGCTTTGGTGTGTGCATCTTTGGAGGCCAAACACTTGGGTGGCTCTTTGGAAGATGGAAGAGCTTGCTGAGTTCGAGAAACTTGTAGATTGGAGGGGGAGGACTGGATGAGTCTACGGTTCAAGTAAGTCTTTTTCTTTTTTTTTTTTTTTTAATTAGAGTTCTTATGATAGTTAGCATGTTTAGGTTATGTTCTTCTTTCCGTGTTTTATGAGTTTTATGCTTAGAATATATAGTAACATGCCTAGGCTTGTAGAACAATCAAAACAAATGGGTCTTGGGCAAAGGGAAAGCGACATCATAATTTTAATTATTATTTTTTCCGCTACACACTCGTGGCCGCTTCCCAATAGAGAGCCATGAGTATGTGATACACATTGGGATGTGTATATGATACCATGGAATGACACTAGAGCAAGTGGGGAAAATTGTTAGGGTTGGTGCTCTGAGCACCAATCTGTATCATATTTATATTTGATTCATGAATACGAGCAATTTCCATAATATTACTAATTTATGGCAGCACCTCTTGTCTTTTATATACGTATTCGATCTAATTTCGATTAGATTGAAACTAAATCTGATTTAGTGATATGTATATATTAGACAAAGGCCTCATGATTTACAACGTAATGCATAGTTGAAACATAGTTTGTAATTGACATTGGAAGTGTCACTATAAGTTGTATATTCTCAAATTAAATTCATGTCAAGATTACTGACTGGGTCGGTTAGAAAAAATCCGCTGATAATTTTAGATAATTATTTATTTTTCCGGCTGCGCACTCGTGGCCTCTTATCAACAGTGGTATCAGCGCGCCGTTTTTTTTTAAGTTCTCACTCATTTGAACTCGAAATTGGGTTGTGTAAAAGCTCATTGGAATCTGACACCTTGAACTTAATTTTAGGTACAAGTTTTGCATAATTTGGTTAAGATTTGAATTGTGAAATTGCATTTAAAGTTCACGCATCTGCAGAAAAACGTGAACAGTAAATTTATTTGATGCCGGTTTTGTTTTAATTGGTTCTCTCTCATTTGAACTTGAAATTGGGTGTGTAAAAGCTCGTTGGAAAGCTAACACCCTGAACTTAATTTTAGGCACAAGTTTTGCATGATTTGGTTAATATTTGAATTCTGAAAATGCTTTTAAAGTTCACACATCTGCTGAAAAATGTGAATAGTAAATTTATTTGAATAAAATAAAATGCAATATCATAATTAAATATTAATCAAAGTCATTTAATGCCTAAAATAATTCCAACATATTAAAACTCATATGCTTGATGATTCTATGTATGATTAGAATTGGCATGATTATCTTAGGGTGAAAGCATCTAGATACTTTCTAAGAAATAGAGAGTGTATTGCTTATCCCTTAGCTGAGTAATTATTCTGTGATGAACTAGAGATTTTTACCTTTAGGCTAATAAATATAAATCATTTGTTTATAATAAAAGACATTATAAAAGATACAAGTGGGTTGGGACCAAGGGGTTAATAAAACTTTCCAAACTAAAGTTAATTTAACCAAAGATATTACTAGAGTTAGATAATGATTTGGTGTCTTCCTTCACTCACTACCTTTTATAGCTAAAAGGAAATGCTGTGAAGACATCTAGATAATCATTTACTCAAAGCTTACCTTAAAGCATATTTAAGTGTTAGACTAATTTGGAGGATCTATTGTTTATTCCTGTCACCAAGGCGATAAGAGCCTAAGAGGTAAGGGTATTTAAGAGAGTTCGCTCCACCCTCCCTCTGGGGAATTTTCAATGGAGGAATCCATTTGACAATTATTCACTTAAACTTTAAAATCCTCAATAATAATTTAAGTTTAAAAAATTTGCCTCCATTGTAAAGTATAGACCCAAAGGGCTTAAACCGTATTGGCAGGACTAGGCTTTACCAGACTGACCAATACCAATTTGTCCCCAAATCGTACTATTGACAATGGTTTGACTTTTCTGAGTCATAAGACGCAGCGACCCTTAGGCGTGGTCTAATATCTTAATGGCAAAGATTGGGTGTCCACGAGGACTAGCATAAGCTATGGCATGTTTGATTGCCCAACCCAATGATCAAGGAATTGTGATTTATATCATAAATTGGTTGGGAACCTACATAATTATCGTATTTTATAACGACCGACCCTAGTTGGAGTTATGAAATGATGATAATGGGATCATTGCCCATAAGAAATCCATCATATTGGGGTTGATGCGATTTGCTTAAAATTTTAAAACAATTGAGTGGGAGCAAATTCATAATATTAAAAGCCATGTTATTATGAAACATTAATGAAAAACATATTCCTAATTTTAACATTCTCTCTTAACAAGTGGGTTAAAATATTTCACAAACATTCAAATGGCAAACAGAGTATCACTTCGTTCCATCCTTGATGAGCATAAGCTCAAAGGGGACAACTACAATGACTGGTTTTAGAAATCTTAAATTGTCTTACGACAAGAAAAGATTTTCTATGTTCTTGAAAGACCGTTTCCCCCTAAACCGCAGAATGTTGACCAAAATACATTCGATGCTTGGAAGAAACACGTCGATGATGATGAACAAGCAGTTTGCATAATTCTTGGCTCTATGTCGGACGAACTTCAGAAAGCTCACGAAGATATGGATGCTCAAACCATCATCCATCACTTGAAGGAGTTGTATGAAACTTTCGTTCATACCGTGAGATTCCAAGTGTCATGTGCCTTATTCCAAACAAGGTATAATGAAGGATCTGTTAGTGGACATGTGCTTAAGATGATTGGCCACATTGATAAATTGGCCAACCTCGGGTTCATGATGGATCATGAGATATGTCAGAATCTAATTCTTCAGTCATTACCAAAAGATTTCTCTAACTTTATTATGCAGTTTCATCTGTCTGATAAAGAAGCTACTTTAGCAGAATTGCACAATCTGATAAAGCAAGCAGAGAAGGACTTGAAACCGGAGCTTAAAACCTCTGTCATGCTTACGTGTACGGACCTGAAGCCACGAGGCCCAAAGAAAAATAAGGGCAAGGCCAAGGCTCCAGATCACCTAAAGCCCAATGGTAAGGTGGAGAAGAAAAAAGGAAAGGGGAAATGTTTCTTTTGTGGAAAGATGGGTCATTGGAAGAAAGACTGCAGATCCTTGAAAGCCAAGGAAGCTAGGGAAGCCCAAGAGACCAAGAATCCCAATGCTTCTGGTATGTTGTATATGATTTAACTATATTCTCAAAACTTTGAACCTTCTACTTGGGTGCTTGACACCGGTTGTGGGACTCACTTGTGTAACAATGTACATGGCCTGAGAAACAGTAGGAGACTCTGTCATGGGGAGGTTGACTTACGCATGGGTAATGGAGCAAAACTGGCTGCATTATGCGTGGGGACTTATTCATTAGTTTTTCTGAATGGTTTAGTTTTAGACTTAGAAGATTGTGTTTATGTACCTTCTTTAGTAAAGAAAATCATTTCAATTTAGTCTTTATGTTATAAAGGCTTTTCATGCCTAATAAGTTGTAATGAATGTTCTATTTATTTCAATGAAATAAAATATGGAGATGGTATTTTGAATAATGGTATCTATGTCTTACAAACTAATAAGAATGTTCAACATCAATATATACAAAGTTAACTCGAATAATCTCAATGAATCCCTTCTGTGGCACAGTCGCTTAGGTCATATCAATGAAACAAGATTAACTAGAGCTACAACTAAGCTACATAAGGATGGTATTTCAGACCCTTCAAATATGAACCTTATGGAACTTGTGAGTCTTGTTTACTTGGTAAAATGATCAAATTACCCTTCAAAGGTAAATGACAGCGTGCAGCGGAGACATTAGAACTCATACACTCTGATGTATATGCGGACCAATGTCAGTCACCGCTAGAGGTGGATTCTCCTACTTCATTACCTTTATCGATGATCACTCGCGATATGGGTATGTGTACCTTATGCGGTACAAATCTGAAGCCTTTGAGAAATTCAAAGACTTCAAAGCTGAAGTAGAAAACCAGCTTAATAAAAGTATTAAGTCACTAAGGTCTGACCGATGTGGTGAATACATAAGCAACGAATTTCAAGATTACTTGAGAGAAAATGGCATTGTTTCCTTGTGGACTCCTCCGGGAACTCCACAACATAATGGGGTCTCTGAAAGGAGAAATCAGAAATTATTAGATATGGTCCGTTCAATGATGCCAGTCACGGATCTACCACTTTCATTTTGGGGTCTTACTTTAGAAACTGCAACACTACTACTAAACCAAGTTCCTTCCATGACTGTTAGTCAAACACCATATGAGTTATGGTCTGGGAAACGTCCTAGTCTTAGTTATATAAGAGTTTGGGGATGTGACGTATAAGTCAAGCTCACACAAACTAACAAATTGGATAATAGGGCAGTTAAATGTAAGTTTGTAGGATATGCCTTGAACTCAAGAGCATACGTGTTCTACGTCCCAAATGAACAAAGAACATTTGTCTCACGAAATGCTAAATTTCTAGAGAATGAACTCCTTCTCAAGAAATATAGTGGGAGTAGACTTGACCTCGATGAGGTACGAGAAGAACAAACTAACATAGAACTAAACCCCAGGCCCCTCAAAAGGGCAGCGACGGAACAACCACAAGGTTATGAACTCAGAAGGTCTGGTAGGGAAAGACATGAGCCTGAAAGATATGGTTTTCATATTGATGAGGAACATGATCAGGTCATTGATAATGACGATCCCACCAGTTATGACGAAGCAATGCGTGACATTGATTCAGTCAAGTGGATTGAGGCCATGAAATCCGAAATAGACTCTATGTATCAGAATCAAGTATGGGACTTGGTAGATGCACCTGAAGGGATAAAACCCATAGGCTGCAAGTGGATTTACAAGCGTAAAACTGATGCAGAAGGCAACATCCAAACCTATAAGGCTAGGTTGGTGGCGAAAGGTTATAGACAAATCCAAGGAATTGACTATGAGAAAACTTCTCGCCTGTTACAATGATAAAGTCCATTCAAATTTTACTGGCACTAGCTGCACACTTTGATTATGAGATTTGGCAGATGGATGTCAAAAACTTTTTCCTTAATTGGAACCTCGTAGAGGAAGTCTATATGACACAACCTGAGGGGTTTGCATCTAAGGATGATCATAATAAAGTATGCAAGCTTAAACGATCCATTTATGGACTCAAGCAAGCCTCCAGAAGTTGGAATATACGATTTGATGAGACAATCAAAGAATTTGACTTCATCAAAAATGTAGACGACCCTTGTGTTTACAGGAAAAGTAGTGGGAGTGCTGTTGTATTTCTTGTATTATATGTCGATGACATATTAATCATCGGGAATGATATTCTCTTGATGCAAGCCACCAAGCAATGGTTATCTCAGAATTTCTCCATGAAAGATTTGGGAGAAGCAGCCTACATCATCGGCATTAAGATCTACCGTGATAGATCTAAGAGGTTGTTAGGACTTTCTCAATCTACGTACATAGATAAAGTTTTGAAAAGATTCAAAATGGAAGATTCCAAAAGAGGTAATTTACCTACTTGTCATGGAATCAAATTATCTAAGGAACAATGTCCACATACTCCTTCAGATAGAGAGCGTGTGAGTAGGATCCATTATGCTTCAGCAATAGGATCGATCATGTACGCCTTGCTATGTACAAGACCTGGTGTCTATTATGCTCTTAGCATAACGAGCAGGTATGAGGAAAATCCTGGTGAGCAACACTGGGTAGCTGTCAAAACAATCCTCAAGTATCTGAGAAGAACTATGGATGTGTTTTTGACATACAGAGATTGTTCTGAGATGAAAGACATTGGTTACTGTGATGCGAGCTTTCAAACCGATAGGGATGACAGCAGATCACAAACAGGATATCTGTTTACTTTGAATGGCGGTGCTGTCAGTTGGAAAAGCTCAAAGTAGTCAACTACAGCGGACTCCAGCACTGAAGCCGAGTATATTGCAGCATCCGAGGCAGCTAAAGAAGCAGTCTGGATAAAGAAGTTCATCACGGAACTGGAAGTGCTTCCTGCGATAAAGAATGGCATCACGATGTACTGTGACAACACGTGTGCCATTACTCAATCAAAAGAACCAAGGTCCCACCAGAAATCCAAGCATGTACTTAAGTGATTTCATATCATCAGGGAGATTGTTGAGAGAAAAGAAGTTATTATAGAGAAAATACCCACAGAAGATAATCTTGCAGATTCTCTACTAAAGGGCTAACTCAACAAAAGCATGATAGGCACACCCAAGAGTATGGTGTCCAGATTCATACTAGTTGGTTATAGTGCAAGTGAGAGATTGTTAGGGATATGCCCTATACCCAACTTGTGGATGGGCTATATGTACATGTATTTGTAATATTTTCATTAATTAATAAAATGGCAATCTTTATTATATGTGTCTTACATAACTTATATGAATCATCAACATTATAATAAAGCCCTTGGAGTAATAAGACGATGGCTTCCACGCCTTATGAGAATCATTGCTCTTAAATGTTCCTAGTCATAGTTTTGTGAATAATTTGGGCGTTCACAAAGCGGAGAGACTAGCATGATGATATGATCCTCCCTTAAGTGGGGTAGCCGATCTCATAGGCTACTAGCGGAGATCCGTCCGCTTGGTGTATCACATGGATGCATGAGTTGCTCGTGTCTATCGAACTGACCGCCGAAAGTTTTCATATGGAGTGTTTATCCCATGTGTCTGTGAGAACTTTCATGTATCGATTATATGACTAGTCCTTAAACTTGAGGTCTTTACAATCTTATGGGTGGATAAAATAACTTTGACATTCTCCTTCTCCGGTTCAAAAGATCCGGTCATAAGGGTGTGATTGGGTCATTTGTTGAAACACATGAAGTTTGTAAAGATGCAACAGAGAATCGCCACTCTCTCGGATAATATTTTCTTATAGGAGTAGTATTCTAGTTCGTGGGTTGATATGTGTGATCAGTTCTTGAGACTGTGGCCTCAGCGGAAGAATCATGTGAGATTCTTGGGTTAGCACGATTCATGACACTATCAACATCATACCTTCGACCATATGGGTCGGCACTTTCCGTACACTAGGTCAATAGGTGGGGATACAGTGAGGCGAGGGACCGTATCATATGTAAATCGCATACATAATGGGTATATATATCTTTCTTTCTCATTTAGGGGCCTTGGCATGTTGCTAGATGTCAACCTTGGTCATTGAAATCGAACGACCATCTGATCGGAGGATAATTTATGTTCGATTAAATTATCATGATTCATTTCATGTCCAACTTGAGGGGAACCCAAAAGGTCACACACAACAAATTCGAAATCAATGGTTACTGTGCACAGTACATATTTAACAGCATATATGATTGCTATAGGAATTTTTTCTTAAATGGTTCAATATGTTTAATTATTGAACAGATCATTTCTGAGGTTCCATAGTGGCTTAGGGATTGGTGAATGACGATAGGGGTACTTTGGGAATTGGAATAAAAAAAAAATACTATTCACGTGAATAATACCGTGTGAATAGTAAAAAAAAATTTTGTTATTTTTTTTATTTGTTTTGAATTCCAATTCGGCCCAAACTCTTATTAGGGTTTTATAATCTCATTAAACCACTAAATTAAAATCCAATGGCTAAGATTAAATTGGCTTTTATCCCACATCGGATTCTTAATTAATTTTGTTGTCTTTGGAGCACTATATAAACCCAAAGAATTCTTCACAAATTTTTGCACCAAACCTTTCAAATCTTGGGTTTATATATGTGAGCAACTCTAAAGTTTTAAGAGTAAGCCACTGATTTTGAGGATCCTTAAGTCTAATTGACTATAGGAACTTCGAGTTAAAAGTTTTGAGGTATTTGCCTAAGCTAGCACCAAAGGTAAAATACTCGTGCACTAAAGGCGTAGTCTTACCGTTGAGTTTTGGGTTTGGTGTGTGCATCTTTGGAGGCCACACAATTGGGTGGCTCTTTGGAACGTGGAAGAGCTTGCTGAGTTCGAGAAAAGCTTGTAGATTGGAGGGAGGACTGGAGGAGTCTACGGTTCAAGTAAGTCTTTTTCTTTCTTTATTTTAATTAGAGTTCTTATGATAGTTAGCATGTTTAGGTTTATGTTCTTTACATGTTTTATGAGTTTTATGCTTAGAATATATAGTAACATGCCTAGGCTTGTAGAACAATCAAAACAAATGGGTCTTGGGCAAAGGGAAAGCGGCATCATAATTTTAAGTATTTATTTTTTCCGCTGCGCACTCGCGGCCGCTTCCCAACAGAGAGCCATGAGTATGTGATACACATTGGGATGTGTATATGATACCATGGAATGACACTAGAGCAAGTGGGGAAAATTGTTAGGGTTGGTGCTCTGAGCACCAATCTGGATCGTATTTATATTCGATTCATGAAAACGAGCAATACATTTTTCCATAATATTACTAATTTAATGGTAGCACCTCTTGTCTTTTATATACGTATTCGATCTAATTTCGATTAGATTGAAACTAAATCTGATTTAGTGATATGTATATATATTAGACAAAGACCCCAGGATTTACGACGTAATGCACAGTTACAACATAGTTTGTAATTGACATTGGGAAGTGTCACTATAAGTTGTATATTCTCAAATTAAGTTCTTGGTCAAGATTTACTGACACGGGTCGGTTAGTAAAATCCGATGAGACCAGTACATGTCGTATATCGGACTTGGTCTGATGGTTTATCCCAATGAACCATGAGTCTTATGAGACTCGTATAGACGTGTAGGTGTTTATTTGATTAACACTGAACGACTCACCGAAGATTTCCTAATATATGGTACACCGACGTCAATAAGAATCTTCTTGGGTTGAGTAGCATAGTGATTCTTTGACTTGAGATACCATTGTGGATATATGAGTTATCCTCCACACTTAGATGACAGTCACGTCACCGATCTATTTAGATCAGACTCCGCCTGTTCGTTGGGTGTGGTCTCATGCTCATGATATCCTGTGAGTATCAAGAAAGGTTTCATCAATCATGTGTACAGGGCATAGGTAGTCCTTAATTGATTAGAAATCTGTTAAATCTATGGCCATAGTATACTTCAGAAGTGAGTTTTGAATGTTATTTAGAGATTGCTAATAGATATGTCGACGAGATTATTCCTATAGAGATTTGACGTTTATATCTATATCTCTGGGATAATCTGGATACATGTGATGGAGGGATTATACGTATGTTGTGACCTCGACCTATATGATTCATGGAGTTTATCCGTGATTGTCATAATCTACGGGTGGGTGAATTATGGACATGAAATTAGATTATGTGACAGATATGTCTGAATCTAGAGAGTCTCGCTAATGAAATATACTCGTAGAGCACTAGGACAACTGTTATGAATAATACTGATTATTTATAACTCGTTTAATGGTTAAACGAAAAATACATGCAATTGGGACTTGACGGTCATTTCCAAATTAATGTGTATTTGTATTTAATACTTGATTTTATTAAATACACATTAATAAACTATCAAATTGTGATATTTGGCATATATCATTAATATATGTATTTGAGATATTTAATGTAAATATAATACATATATTTAATATATTTGTATTTAATTATTTAATTATTAAATAATTAAACTAATTAATAAAATAAATATCTTAATAATGATTTGCTTTATTAAAGTTGGAAAATGGCTTGATACCATTGGAACACATTTTGTTTCCTTTATTAAAGGTAATTGTTAACTTTATTAAAGCTAAAATTTGTACCAATGGAAATTGAACAAAATTAAATAATTGTTATATAATTATTGTTGCAAGAATTCAGCCAAGTTGGTTTTTTAACAAAATGGTTTTGTTTTTCCATTTTTCATAACTTTGACAAGCTTAAAAAATATTTTACAATTGGAGTTGAGAGAAAAATGTGGAAGAAAGAAAGAAAACAAAGCCAAAATTTGGAATTTTTGTAAGTTTTTCACACTTTCTTCTATATAGAAAATGTTTCTATCAATCTTAGTTTCAATTTGTGTTGCTAAGTTGATGTCTCTACTCTTTTAGTTTGTGATTAAATTTGTTGGAAGCTTGTTTGATGATGTTAAGCATGTATGATTAATTTATTTGCTTATTATTGTAATTAAGCTTAATAAATTAATTATAAATTTAAAGTTGTCATTCTAGAGTAGATTAGCCATTCATAATTAACCTAGAATTGTTACTGATTAATTTCATGATGGTGAGACTTGATTGATTTGGTAATTGGATGATTAATGTGTTGAATTTTGTCAATTTAATGTAAATTGTCCAATTTGAGTAATTTGTGAAATTAGGGTTCTTAACCCATTCAAATTTTGGGACTTTTCATATAGATGATATAATTTGATGTATATTTGATGTATGTCATATTTGGGATTGATTGGATTTGATCTTGATGTGTTTTGAACAAATTGGGCCAAATTGCAATTAATGAAAAATACTGGGCTGTTTCGGTAATTCTGGAAAAGTTTCTGGATAATGTTGCAATTTCTGATTTCATGTATTAGACATGTATAATTTATTTTGGGATTGATTTGGAATCAATTAAATACGTATTTAAATATTTAAGGACCAAAATGATTAAATTGTAAAACTTTGGGGTCTCATAGCAATTAATGATAAATCTGATTTTTCAGATAAAAATTCAGTTTTTATTTATTGAGTAATTAGAATAAATTAGTTTATTTTAATTTCCCAAGAAAAATATTTATCGGAAATTGTTTCGGAGTAAAAATACACGAAAACGGCGAAAAACAGAGGTACCTGGTAACGGCTGCCCAAACAGTGAATTGGGCACTGTTCGGACAGCCCACGAACTGTCCAAATATTTTTGGGGCACTGTTCGGGCAGCCCACGAACTGTCCAAATATTTTTGGGGCACTGTTCGGGCAGCCCACGAACTGTCGAAATATTTTTGGGGCTGACCTGGGCAGTCCCCTTGAGCATTGATCGGTCGGTTCGGTGGGAAACACGTTTTATGCTATTTTACGGAAAAATATTTTCGTAAAAGTTTCGCGATGTTTCTATATTATTTATGTCGTTATATGATATCGAATAAATAAATTTAGGTGAAATATGAATGAATTATTAATATTTTGTATTGAATAATTTATTCGTAAGTTTAAAAATTTTAAACTACGATTTCGCCCGAACATCGCTTCTTCCGCTGTGCCTCCCTAATTTGACCCCAACACTATATAACATGACATACATGATGTTGCCCAAACACGAAGCATAAGGCTTATTAGACATTCTAATCTTCTCATCTTCTGTTTGTGGACACATCTTCTTGGAAAGATGTAAGTCATGTCTGAACGGTATGTTTGATATCTTACAGTTACCAAAATTATATCGTTCTAAGATCTTATTTATGTACATTGATTGAGATAACCCAATAAGCTTTTTTTTTCTCATATATCCACAACGGTATCTCAAGTCGAAGGACCACTATGCTACTCGACTCGAGAAGATTCCTATTGTCGTGGTGTACCATCTATTAGGAAATCTTCGGTGAGTCATTCAGTGTTTATCAAATAAACACATGTACGTCTATACGAGTCTCCCAAGACTCATGGTTCATTAGGATAAACCATCGGACCAAGTCTCGATATACGACATGTACTGGTCTCAGCGGATTTTACTAATTGACCAGTGTTAGTAAATCTTGACTAGAAACTTTATTTGATAATATACTTCTAGTAGTGACACTTCCCAACATCAATTACAAACTACTTTTTAACTGCGTTCTACAAAATATATTATCGGGTTTTTGTCTAATATATACATATCACTAAACCATATTTAGTTTCAATATAATCGTAATTAGATCGAATATGTATATAAAAGCAAGAAGTACTAATATAATTAAGTAATATTATGGAAAAAGAATTATTTGAATTCATGAATCGGACATAAATACGATCCGGATTGGCACTCCGAGCACCAACCCTAACAATTTCTCCCACTGCTCTAGTGCCAATCCACGATATCATATACACATCTAAATATGTATTACATACGCATGGTCCTCAAGAGCTTTGAACATGTTGGAAATCATTTTAAAACTGATTTGGAATCATCCAAAATTGTATTTGACAAGTTGAGAACTAAAATTAACAAAATGCAAAGTTTAGGGGTCAAATAGTAATTTTTAAGAATATGATTTATTGAGTTAAATTTCATTTTTTTAAGTATTGGGTAATTAAATAAATAAATTATTTAATTATTCAAAGAAAATTATTGAAATCGTAAAATTTTGATTTTCCGCATTCCGCTGCGTTACCGGATATTCCCTATAAAACCCCTACAAGCTTTATGGATGCCTTCTTGGGGTACAATCAGGTGAGAATGGATCTTGAGGATGAGGCGAAGACAACCTTCATCACCGATCATGGGTTGTACTGTTACAAGGTAATACCCTTTAGAGTGAAGAATGTCGGAACATATATCAGAGGTTGGTGAGCAAGGTCTTCAAGCCACTCAATGGCAAGACAATGCAAGTGTATGTCGATGACATGATCACAATGACTGACAAACCTGATGACCATCCGGGCGACCTTAGAGGGACATTTTAGCTATTGAGAAAGCACAATATGAGGTTGAATCCAAACAAATGTGCCTTCGCGGTGTCTTTAGGAAAATTCTTGGGATACATGGTCAGTGCAAGGGGCATCGAAGAAAATCCTCAAAAGATCAAGGCAGTGCTAGATCTAAAACCTCCGAGGACAGTGAAAGAGGTACATAGTTTAACTGGTCGGGTGGTGGCTCTCAACTGATTCATCTCCATGGCCACCGATAAATTTCACGCCTTCTTCTAGTTAATCAAGAAGGCTCAACTGGACGAGCGAGTGGGAGGAAACCTTCTAGCAGCTTAAAGAATACTTAACCCGACCTCCACTACTGGCTAAGCCAATTTCAGGTGAGATGTTATTCATATACTTGGTTGTTTCTGAATATGCTGTAAGTTCGGTATTAGTACAGAAAGTAGACAAAATCTGGAGGCCAATGTACTATACTAGTAAGGCCTTGCTGGATGCGGAACTCAGTATCCGGCCCATGATCAAGTGACTTTGTCTTTCAACTTTTCCTTAACTCGAAAAATATTTCTATGGTTCTTAGCTACATCATGTGATGCTTGGTTATTTTTCTACTCTCTTGGTTTTGTAATAAGGATGTTGGAAGCTTGAATGAAAGATGTTAGCATGTATGTTATCAAAAAAGCTTATTAAGTGTTTATAAGTTCTCTTTTAGTCATTAGATGACTTGGTTGTCATTCTAAAGTTGTTAGGCCACTCATTGATGACCTAGAATTGTTCTTGAGTTGTTTCAAAGTGGTGAGACTCGTTTGATGTTGTAGAGATTAGATTAAAGTGTTGTATTGAAATAATTTTGGTTAATTTGATTAATTTGAAAATTAGGATTCTTACCTCAACCAAAATTGAGGCTTTTCATATATGTATTGTATTATGGTGTATATGAGATATACAAATCATTTTGGTATTGATTGGAAATCATCTAAACTTATTTTGACAAACTATGACCAAAATGAACAAAATCCAATCTTTGGGGAATTCTCTGCAATTTCAAGGAAAATTGGATTTTGTGTATTAGTTGTGTTTTGATGTATGCGACATGTATAAATCATTTTGGTAGTAATTAGAAATCACCTAATCTTGTATTTGACAAAGTATGACTAAAATGATCAAAATGTAAATTATTGGGGTCCCACAACAATTTGAGAAAAATTCTGGATTTTGGGCAAAAACTGAATTTTTGAGTATTGAGTAATTATAATAAATTCGTTTATTTTAATTACCAAAGAAAAATTATTGAAATCAGAAAAAATTTATTTTTCGCGTTCCGCTGCGTTACCCGATAATACCGTTAAAAACCCCTACAAAACCGCATCAAAATGATTGATACTGTTTTATCAATTATTGCTAAAGATATGCTGGAAACACCTGTTTCCACCATTGCCGTTGAACAAGCCTTCACCTTAGGAGATAATATTTTGGAAGCGAGACGGTCTTCATTATATCCAAGCAGTTTAGAAGCAATAACATGTATGGATGATAGGACCCGAGCTGATCTAATGTAATAAGAAGATTCCCGTGATTACTTTGAGATTTGTTCGATAATGAATTTGTAAGTGCAAGCGGAACGGAAGCTGAAAGATCAATAACATGCATAGATAATGATGATGAGTAAATAATTATAATGAGGAACTATCGAAAAAATGTAATGGAACTACATGAGTTTTGATTCCTCTCACCCCTAGATGATACATATGAAACTTAAGTTTTTAAAAATTTAAGTTCAAGCTCTTTTATTTTATTTTTAATTTAGTGTAATATAAATTCAAATTAATAATTTTAAATAAATTTGAAATCTCATTTTTATCTTTTTAAAAAATAAATTAAAATTTTTAATTAATTAAAAAAATCAGAATCGTCCGATTCGGTTCCGGTTCCCGATTCTATATTCTTGTGGAATCGGAACCGGACCAGAATTATCCGGTTCAGTTTCGGTTCCACAAGCGTGGAATCCAGAATTGTTCGGTTCGGTTCCGATTTGGAACCAAACCGAACCGATGGCCATATATAATCTTAGTACAATTTATTTCTTAGTAATTATCAAATGGTTCCCCAAGGTATATAGCATTTACTTAAAAAAAAGGACAGCATTTGTCTTTCGAATTAAGATCCACATCTCCTACTACTCTTACATGTTTGGTGGTATCTGGAATAAGTTTTGGAAAAAAAATTATTTATATTTTATGACAAATTAGGTACGATAAATTTTTAAATATCATATTTTATTATTAAACTTATGATAAAATAATATCTTATTATTAAAGTTATATAAAATTTAATATTTTATTACTTTAAAGTTAATCAGTTGACCTTAATGCTAAAAACTTATAACTTAATGGTTAATTAAAATTTTGACCAACAAATTAGTAAAATATTATTTTACCATAAATTTAATAATAAAATATAATATTTCAGATTCGTAATATTCAATTATTATTTTATCATAAGGTTAGTAATAAAATATAAATAACTCTTAAAAATTTATTTTACATATACTTGGCTCAATTTTTAGACTTTTAAGAATAGAGATTGTATAATTATTATTATTTTTTAATTTATAGAATGAAATTATTTATTTTATTTTATTCCTTTCAAAATTTTAAAGTATTTATTTATTAAAGTAATTTTATCATTTTTTATAATAATTTTAATTAACAATCATTTAACCTAACAAATCCAAATAATATTATTTTTATTTGTCTATATTTTTATACAATCAAAACTCAATATCGATCTTTTCATTATAGTAATAGTAGAGACTGTAAAAATCTTTAAGGGGATGAGCCTTTCCGGGTCTCTCTATTTAGAGTATGGATCATATATGAAAAATTAAGAAAATTAATATTGAGGCGGAAAAAAATTTAATATCCATTTTTATTCAGGGGAGGGATGTGCATAGCGTAAAATCTCAATCTTTTCCTCATTTTCCTTTTAAGTTTTAATTAATTATTTTTAATTTTTAATTTAGATATTTAAATTATAGGGTTATTTACGTTTCACTATTAAAGTTATGATCAAATAACAATTGGGTACTATGAATATTAACATATTACATTTTACTACTAAACTTATAAAAATTTAACATTTTACTACTTTTCCATCCAAACCGTTAGTTGACCATGACATCATATTGACATCATAAGGATAAAAGAGTATTAACACACACATTATTATAAATTATAAATATTCTAATCAACGGTGGTAATCGTACGGCTGAATATTGGAAATAATGATTTTTGAGTATTTCTCTTTTATTGTTATACTTTAAAGTATTTTGGTTATTATGAGAATTTTAATTATTAAATTATTTGGTAAATTAAATTCTTTATTTTATTGGGTTATATGGATAATTTAGAGATTGAAGTATTTTTATAAATGTGGTTGTTGATTGTATTTCTTTTATTGTTATATATAAGATTTAGATATGTTTTTTAAAGGGTATAATTATAATTTTCACTTTTATTTTATTTTGAGGATAAAACAGTCTTTTTAAAGGTCAACTGACGGTCAACTAACGGTTTGGATGGAAAAGTAGTAAAATGTTAAATTTTTATAAGTTTAGTAGTAAAATGTAATATGTTAATATTCATAGTACCCAATTGTTATTTGATCATAACTTTAGTAGTAAAACGTAAATAACCCTAAATTATAATTACAATTATATACATATGTAAATAAAAAGTATCTTAAATTTACAAAAATATATAAATTAAAGTTAAATGAGGAATACCTCAATTTAATAATGAACCGAGCAAAATAATATAAAACACGAATTTAAATCTCATATACATATTGTGATTTGTGTAATTACTAGCTGAAAATGAATTTTAGACCCGTGTCCCATGCCCGGTCGGACCTGAGTGAGAGCGCAGGCGATTTTCGTGCTTTCATTTCTTCGTCTTCGATCTGTAATATATATTTATTTTTTATAAAATGATTCTGCTGATTTTTTTAGTTCTTTTCGAATCTATGGTTTTTTTTTAAAAAAATTTTATATTTGTTGATGGTGTTTTTTAGGCACTATGATATTTAAGCAGCACGGCAGGGGTAAAAGGGTAAATTCCCTCCTTGGTCAAAATCATTAAAAAAGACCATCATGACCGACCACATAAGTGAGGGTCGAGCACTTAATGGTAGGTGACCGACCAATTCGGTTCGGATGACCGGGCATTATCAGATCGGCGGAAGCATTCTCAGTTCAAAGGACCATCATGACCGACCTCATGAAGACCGACCATATAGCGAGATATGCTCCAGAAGATAACACCCTATTCTTACGGATAAGACGACAAGTTATCCTATTTTCATGGGGAAAACTGGTGAGACAGAGTCCTAGTATGATATAGAAAGTAAAGGTAGTTTTGATTAGGAATCCTTATGGGAAAATGTAATAGTTTTGACTAGGAATCCTTATGGGAAAAGGGAATAGTTTCAACTAGGAAATTCTTATAGGATAAGGAATCTGATTTCTACACTATTATAAATAGAAGGGGAGAGCATTAAGAATCATCATCAGAATCATTACCATCAGACTTGTAAAAAACAAGAAGCAGAGCTGAGAAGCGTGTTTGAGTAATAAAAGTATCATCCTTTTTGTGCCCGTGGACGTAGGTCGGACCAAGATCCACCGAACCACATTAAATCTCCTTGTCAATTGGCGTATTTATCTGTCTTTTGCTAAGTTTTCTTTTGGTCCCCCATAACCAAACAAATTCACTATTGAGGGAGGATTGTCTCGGGAGTAATATTCTCATATTGCCCCTGAGACCGAAATCAGCCGTCAACAGTTGGCGCCGTCTGTGGAGACTCAACAAAAAACGGCTCGCATAGTAAGACGATGGCAGAAGGTGGAAATCACCAATCGTCGGGGAATCCGGCTACAGATTGGATGAAGAAGATAGAAGAAAGCATAAGGAAGGACATTGGGGATAGTCAGACCCTCTTAAAAATCATGATGCACCGACTGGAGAAAATGGAAGGGGGGAACCGCGAGAAGCCTGAAACCAGAGCTAATCAAAGAAGAGAAGAGATAGTAGATGGAAAAATGGTCGCCGATGTGAGTGATGACGATGAACCGATGAGGAAGGGTCCCTACGGGATGAGGTCCGTAGTGGTAGAAAAAGATTTACAAACAGAGGATACGTGGGAAGAAGAAGAGGGGAGACAATCACCATATTCTTCCTATGATAGCCCCCGCGACACCAGAAGGGGAAATATGAAGCATGGTGGAACTGGACGGGAAGTCTCAAGAGATGAGGAACGCCGCACCCGTGGTGACAGACGCGAAGGAGACCGCGGGAGGCGGCATAATGACACAGATGGCAGTATAAAGTCTTGGTTAAGAAAAGAAATGGCCAAGTGGGGAGTAAACCCCAAAATTGATACAGCAGATGCTCGATACGGTGAGGTTGAATCTCCCTTCACAGAAGAAATAAGGTCGGCAAAATTCCCAAGACATTTCAACATGCCATCCATGACGCCCTACAAAGGCCATTCAGATCCAAAGTCTCATATTGAAAGTTTCGTCCTATTAATGGAGGTCCAAGGGGTAGTAGGGGATTCCATTTGCAAAGTATTCCCCCTAACCTTGGGCGGGTCTGCCATTCTGTGGTTCAGAAGTCTTGCCCCGGGAAGCATCAGTAGCTTCGCTCAACTCAGAAGGTCATTTGTTCGACACTTCAAAGGGGCATGCGTCCCCAAGAAAATGGTGGGAGAATTGAGACTGATGAAACAGGGGGATGATGAGCCCCTGAGGAATTTTATTGAAAGATACCACAATTTGGTGCTCGAGGTCGGAGCGTACGAGTCATCGGAAGCGCTAGAAAGTCTCAAGGGAGGTTTGAAGGTCGGGATGTTGTGGACTCACCTGAGGATTCAAGACGTATCGGATTATGCCACTGCCCTGGAGTTGGCCAGGAAGTTTATCTTAATAGAGGAGGAGAAAAAGATTGCCCGGGGAGTAGACACCCGAAAGGCTAAGATACTCAGGTCAGACAATCAGTGGGATTCGATTAGAAATTTGAGGAGACCAATCCCGGAGTAGAAGAAACTCAGACCGACACCTCCGAGTAGTCATGTTCAAAAGATAAAGTCATCTGTCCAAGTCAACCGTGTCGCGGGGAGAACATTATACACCTCCCTGAACAAACCTATGGCCCAGATAGTTCGGGAAATCGAGGATAAAGGTCTGTTGGCCGAGCCTAATTTGAAAAGGTTCCCGATTGAGGAGGGAAATAGTAGGGCATACTGTATCTACCATAACGTAAGGGGACATGCCATGAATGGGTGCAGAGACCTGCGGGAGTAGGTGGAAGACTTGGTGAAAGAAGGCTATCTCAGTGTGTACATAGACCATTCGATTTTTGAGGTCGACCAAGTTGAAAGCGGAAGTCATCCGGTCGGATGCGTGGAATGCTGAGATGCAGAGAGGATGTATTTAGAAGAGTTTTGCTTGTAGTGACCCTTGTAGAGTTGCAAGAAAGGCAACGGATCCCAAAAAGGTGAGTAAGACCTTTTATGTCTTAGGTTGACATTTGATTATGGTTTTTTGTTATAGCTTACACAATGGTTTTAATATTTGTTTTACGGCTCGGGTCTGCTCTTGTACCGCCGAGACCGATGTTTCTTTCCGACTCGGGTCAGCTCTTGTACTGCCGATGCCGATGTTTCTTTCCGGCTCGGGTCTGCTCTTGTACCGCCGAGACCGATGTCTTTTTTCGGCTCGGGTCTGCTCTTGTACCGCCGAGACCGATGTTTATTCGGATCGGGGCTGGACTTCGTTCCGCCGAGGCCAATTGTTTATTCGGCTCGGGGCTGGATTTTGTTCCGCCGAGGCCTTATGGTTTATTCAGCTCGGGGTCGGGTTACGTCCCACCGAGGCCTTATGGTTTATTCAGCTCGGGGTCGGGTTACGTCCCTCCGAGTCGGCTTCTTTGGACTGGGGATGTAACATTCCCCCAGAGCCAAGTATTTCTTTTAGCTCGGGGTCGGGTTACGTCCCACCGAGTCGGCTTATTTGGACTGGGGATGTAATATTCCCCAGAGCCAAGTCTTCTCAGCTCGGGGTCGGGTTACGTCCCACCGAGTCGGCTTCTTTGGACTGGGGATGTAATATTCCCCCAGAGCCAAGTCTTTCTTTTAGCTCGGGGTCGGGTTACGTCCCACCGAGTCGGCTTATTTGGACTGGGGATGTAATATTCCCCCAGAGCCAAGTCTTTCTCAGCTCGGGGTCGGGTTACGTCCCACCGAGTCGGCTTCTTTGGACTGAGGATGTAACATTCCCCCAGAGCCAAGACTTTCTTTTAGCTCGGGGTCGGGTTACGTCCCACCGAGTCGGCTTCTTTGGACTGGGGATGTAACATTCCCTCAGGGCCAAGTCTTCTTTCAGTTCGGGGTCGGGTTACGTCCCACCAAGTCGGCTTCTCTGGACTGGGGATGTAACATTCCCCATGAGCCAAGTCTTTCTTTTAGCTCGGGGTCGGGTTACGTCCCACCGAGTCGGCTTCTTTGGACTGGGGATGTAATATTCCCCCAGAGCCAAGTCTTTCTTCAGCTCGGGGTCGGGATACGTCCCACCGAGAGACTTATCATCGACTTGGGATCGGAGCATCTCCCCCATGGTCGGCCCTCTATTGGTCTGGGTAGGTGACATTCCCCCAGAGCCAAATATTTTTCTCAACCCGGGGTCGGGTTACGTCCCACCGAGTCGGCTTCTTTGGACTGGGGATGTAACATTCCCCCAGAGCCAAGACTTTCTTTTAGCTCGGGGTCGGGTTACGTCCCACCGAGTCGGCTTCTTTGGACTGGGGATGTAATATTCCCCAGAGCCAAGTCTTTCTTCAGCTCGGGGTCGGGATACGTCCCATCGAGAGACTTATTATCGACATGGGATAGGAGCATCTCCCCCATGGTCGACCCTCTAATGGTCTGGGGAGGTGACATTCCCCCAGAGCCAAATGTTCTTCTCAGCTCGGGGGCGGGTTACATCCCACCGAGTCGATCGTCATCAGCATAAGGGCAGAGCATTTTTTCCACAGGTAGATATCGGGATCCTCGTTAACTGAGCTCATGAAGATGGCAGGAATGACCAGATTTACAGCCGAGGCATTTTTCTCTGCACTTCCTGAAGTGACCACCGACGGATTCATTGACACACCATCTTTTTTATAGTTCCCGGCATCAACTCGCAAACTCGTTGTTACCGAGAACTTGGGGATAGATGTTGATGGTGTTTTTTAAGCACTATGATATTTAAGCAGCACGGCATGGGTAAAAGGGTAAATTCCTTCCTTGGTGAAAATCATTAAAAAGGACCATCATGACCGACCACATAAGTGAGGGTCGAGCACTTAATGGTAGGTGACCGACCACTTCGGTTCGGATGACCGGGCATTATCAGATCGGCGGGAGCATTCTCAGTTCAAATGACCATCATGACCGACCTCATGAAGACCGACCAGATAGCGAGATATGCTCCAGAAGATAACACCCTATTCTTACGGATAAGACGACAAGTTATCCTATTTTCATGGGGAAAACTGGTGAGACAGAGTCCTAATAGGATAAAGAAAGTAAATGTAGTTTTGATTAGGAATCCTTATGGGAAAAGAGAATAGTTTTGACTAGGAATCCTTATGGGAAAATAGAATAGTTTCAACTAGGAAATTCTTATAGGAGAAGGAATCTGATTTCTACACTATTATAAATAGAAGGGGAGAGCATTAAGAATCATCATCAGAATCATTACCATCAGACTTGTAAAAAACAAGAAGCAGAGCTGAGAAGCGTGTTTGGGTAATAAAAGTATCATCCTTTTTGTGCCCGTGGACGTAGGTCGGACCAAGATCCGCCGAACCACGTTAAATCTCCTTGTCAATTGGCGTATTTATCTGTCTTTTGCTAAGTTTGCTTTTGGTCCCCCATAACCAAACAAATTCACTATTGAGAGAGAATTGTCTCGAGAGTAATATTCTCATATTGCCCCTGAGACCGAAATCAGCCTTCAACAATATTGAAATTTGGATCTGTAATATCAATGAGAGACAATCAAGGTTCAAGTTCTCAAAATAGTGAAGCTTCTAATTCTAAGGAACTTATTGCGAAAGAAATTGAGTGTGGGACCGGTAGAAATGGGTCTGAAAGAAAAGGGAGAAACACTGCTTCTAGAGTTCCAGTAGGGAGTGGAATAAGCCTAATGAGGCTATTGGGACTAGTAAAGACAAGAATCTTACTATTTCCGAAGGATCAAAGGATACTGTATTTGATTTGTACTGTTGGAACTGTAATTCTAAGTCTAACAACAGTCCATCAGATCTGTACAGAAATGATATTGGCTATAGTACCCATAACTTCCCTGAGATTCAGAGTTTGGAGCAATCAATAATCAAGATATTGTGCAAGTGAAATTCCTGGTGTTGATAAAGTCAAGTTGAAACCTCAAGATTTGGATTCAGGAGAAGAGATTATCTTTTCTGATGAGAAGAGGACTTCATGGCTTGAAAGTACTAGTAAAGCTAATGTTGAATCCAAGTATGAAAAGATTCCCACAAGTGAACCTAAGGTTATTGATCAGCAACTTAAGAATAGTAGCACATGCTCAAAAGAAACTTTTGCGGATAACCCATGGTCAAGAAATGAGAAGCCCAGTAGTTCATCTTCAGAATTGTGGAAAGATTGTTCTGTCAAGACTCCAAGGGAGATTTGTCGACCAATTATGACATTAGTACTCGTTCTGACAAAAAAGAAGGAAAAAACAAAACAGACACAGCTGATGCGAGGGCAGCGATTAAGCAGCAGGTGGATGAGGTTGGTATTTTGGGAATTATTAGGGGAATTCCAAGGAGAAGAATATTAGTGTAGGTTTTCCTCAGGTGACTGATAATCCCAGGGAAGAGTTCCACCAGTCAAACTCAAGTCGGAGGATAAGCCACTCAATGTTATCATTTTTGTTGATTCTCCCATAAGTAAGGGACCAATCTAATACTTTCACATCAATGGACTTTTACCACCCGTATTCCTCCATACTATCCACACAGGATTTACAGTTGCTATACCGAATGCGGTCATGCACACCTATCAACCAGGACTCCCATGGGGTCTATATCTTATCTCACATAGGATCAGAGGCCCTCAATATAACCCCACATAGGATTTATGGGCTCTAATCCATGGCGGTCATGTCCACTGATATCTAGGACACATGTGTAGTCAAACCATGACATTTTTTGGGCTTTCATTAACGATAGTCTTGTCACACTTTTTACATAGGGTTATGCCTATGTGGTCAGATATCAAGTAAACTTCATGTGTGATCCTATGATATGTGCATAATGTAGAATATCCACTAAAACAAATGCAACATTAAATTAATATAGATTGTAAAACCGGCGCATGGTCAAATCCATAAACACATCATAATTTAAATTAAACATTTTATAAATAATTTCATAAACAATTCAATAAAAAGTTAAATATGAAATTTAAATAAACAATTTATATAAATAATTTTGAATAAACATTATTTTAAAAAAATAAAATAAAATAATTGAACCCTTACCTCGATCGGATGTCCAAAGTACTTCCATAGACTATGATTTTGTCGGAATTCTAACCGAACCCATTATATATGCCTTGCGAGATACACAAGGCCGCTTTGAAAATGTTTCTGATTTTTCACAGAAGTGATGATTTTGAACCACCACTAAATGCATATTGTGAAATCGTCCCCGGGCATTGCCGATGCTAAAAGCACAATCTCATTTTGATCAAATCTCATGCCTTTGAAGCGTCTTTACACTATTAACGAATCAAACCCTTTTATATTCGCCCATACTCTCCTTCAGTCCTTCTAGAGCAAGGTCTTTAACTCGCCGATATTCTCCTTTCTAATCCTCCCATTTTACCTTCCAAATTTAAACCAAAATTAACAAAAACCCCAATTTACAAATTAACACTACTTCAATTCAAGCATCAGTGAAACATAATCAAAATTCAAAATTGATCCACTAACACTAATCATTTGGTCCACTTATCTCTCTCGTTCTTAACAACTCCACCACTTTTCTTATGTAACTCCACCAAAGCATTACCCACACCATCAAATGAATCAAACCCCTTTTTCACATATTCCTATTTATTTTACTTAAACAAACCTTCTTGACCTTAGCTTACTACCCGAATTTAATTGCAAGTTTCGTTCCAAATTATCTTCATCCATTTCTCTATTTAACAAATCTAATATTAAAACTCATACTTTGTAGTTGATCCTCCTTTCAACCAATTACAGCCAAAAGAAGAATTTAATGTTAAAGAGAGAAAGAGAGTTTATGCATAGATGAAGTGTTGCATCTGTAAAATGTGTGTAGAGAGAGAAAGAGTTTTTAAGTATTAAAGAAAATCAAGAGAAAGAGCGTACGATTCTAGAGAAAAATAGAGTGATAAATATTTATTCATTTATTATTACAATTGGTCTTGAAATGTGTGAAGTTCCCCGTGGACGAAGTATATATATTTTTATCAGATCTTTGTAACATGGCCCTTAGAAGAATTCTATGTTTATTGTAATTTTCCAAAAAAAAAAAAAGAAAAAAAAATTCTATGTTTATTCATTTATTATTACAATTGGTCTTGACACATGTGAAGTTCCCCATGAACAAAGTTTATATATTAATCACATCTTCGTAACATGGCCCTTAGAAGAATTCTATTACATTTTAGTCCCAAAAAAATACACTAGGGTCTTCTTTTGAAAAGTCAAAATTTGACATTTTGACCGTAATTTCCTTAATTACCCTTAATCAATATACGGGGTTTTACATGACTTGTGATGTATCACTTAGTTAAATTAGTGAATATGTTATTGAAGGTAAGAATGTCATTCAATTAAACTCAAGATTATCTCAATTTATATGGTATTGTGTTGACTTTAGCTTTAATGTATTCTTTACGGTTGACTGCATAATTGTTTGTTACTTGCTGGTTTAATGATATTTGTTTTAGTGCCTCTTGGAATGAGCTTGAATTTTTGGTGCGGTGACTTGGGTGGAAAAAGGACTGGAGGATGTAGTTGGCTATCTGTAAGTCAGGGGATTGCTGAGGATACTTCTGATGTTGTTTCTGGTTTTGCTACTATTGCTGAGGATTGAGGATGAGACCTGGTTTCTGGCTCATGAAATTGATTACTCTAGTGATAATGAAAAGGGAACAACAATGCATGGTAAGACCCACAGGATAGAGGTCCAACTAAAGATGAAGATGATGATCAATCATTTGTTGAGGAAGATTCGAACTCATCATGTTAGAAGATGGCAAAGTTCTGAATGAGGATGGAAGACAACGGTTTGGATGATGATCATCATGGCTCTGTTAGGTCAATTGGAGTGGGGATCAACAGTGATGCGGCTGAAATGGGCAGTGAAGTACGTGAAAGTTTGCTTGGAGGTAGTAGTGAAGGTGATCTGGAGTATCATGATGTTGGCATTGGTGGATTCAGATTCTATCACCATGAATCTGACAAGAAATATATTGGTAGAAATATCAAGGATGAAAATAAAATCAGCAAACAGGAGTCCAATAAATATATGATTGGCAATGATAAAGGTTACATGTATGGAGGTGAAAAATCTAACTAATGGGGTTTATTCCTTTCCTCACCGACTAAGAGATGGGCAGTTGGTGCAGAAAGGTTCTAGTAATTAATCATTATGGTTGAACAACTGCGATCCTTTTATTGGTGATGAAGCTGATGACCGTTTGAATGCTTTGATTTGACGGGCACTGATGATATGCTTGCTACATGGAGGCAGAAAAGCAGTGATTCTTCAACTGTCAAAATTTCTAGGGATGAAAATATTGCAAATGCTGTAAGATCAGCAATTTCCTCCCCTTCTACACTTTCGAATTGTGAACGAGAGCATGCCACGAGAGAGGAAGATGGAAAAATTAGTGTTGATGGTGTTTTCAGGTACTATAATATTTAAGACAGCACGACGAGGACAGAAGGGTAATTTCCTGGCTGGTTGAGATCATCAGAACCGACCCGACCACAACATGTGAAGACCGACCACTTTGGTTCGGATGACCGAGCACTTTCAGGTCGGCAGGAACACTCTCAGCATAAAAGACTGTCATGACCGACCACTTTGGTGACCGACCATACGGCGAGACGCGTTCAAGATGACGACACTCTATTCTTACGGATAAGATAAGCAGATTATCCTACCCTCACAAGGAAATGAAGTCAGAATCCAAAAAGGAATAAGAAAGGAGAAGGGAGAATCGGACTAAGAACCCTTGCAAGGAGAAGAGACTAAGTTCAACTAGGATTTCTTATGCAAATAGGAGTCTGATTTCTGTATTACTATAAATAGGAGAGCATAGTATGTGTAAAAGGATCCTCAAAAATCATCAAATCATCAACAAAAACTAGTGATCTGAATCTTCAAGCTCTGACTTGTGGAGATCTGAGAAGAGTGTTTGAGTAATAAAAGTACCATCCTTTTTGTGTCAGTGGACGTAGGTCGGATCCAAATCCACCGAACCACGTTAAATCCCCTTGTTGTTTGGTGGTTTACCTGTTTTTCGCTAAATTTGCCTTTGGTCCCCCATAACCAAACAAATTCACTATTGAGGGAGGATTTCCTCGGGAGTGATATTCCAATATTACCCTGAGACCAAAATCAGCCGTCAACAGTTGGCGCCGTCTGTGGGGAGCCCAACAAAAAGCAACTCGCGTAGTGAGACAATGGCGGAAGACGGAAGCCACCAACCATCAGGGAGCTCGGCTGCAGATTGGATGGAGAAGATTGAGGAGAATCTTAGGAAAGAAAGGGAGGAAAGCCAAACTCTGCTAAAAACCATAGTAGACCGGTTGGAAAGGATAAAAGGAGCACAAAATGGAAAATTCGAGGCCGGGACTAGCCGACGAAGGAACGACATAGCAGAAGGAAAGAGGATTGTCGATATAAGTGAGGACGACAGACCCCGGAGGAGACCCCTACATGGAAGATCTGTAGTGTAGTGGTCCAGGGAGATTCCCGGACCGAGGACACATGGGAGGAAGAGAGTGACAAATCGTCACCAGACCCCTCCTATGATAGCCTTCGCAACACCCGGCGAAAGGAGAAAGAATACGATGAAGAAGTACGAGAAGATACCGGCCACGAGAAGCACCTACCCCGGGATAACAGAAAGAAAGAAGACCGCAGGAGGAGACGGAGTGGAACCAAAGATAGCAACATGAAATCTTGGTTACGGGAGGAGCTGATCAAATGGGGAGTACATCCCAATGCAAACAAAGGGGATGTCCAGGACGGCAAAGATGAATCTCCTCTCGCGGAAAAATAAGGTCGGCAAGATTCCCAAAGCGATTCAGCATGCCGACCATGGCACCCTACAAAGGCCACTGACCCGAAACACACATCGAAAGTTTTGTCTTGTTGATGGAAGTCCAGGGAGTAGTAGGAGATGCCATCTGCAAAGTATTCCCCCTAACTTTAAGTGGACCCGCCATCCTATGGTACAGAAGCTTGGCTCCGGGGAGCATCAGAGGCTTCACACAACTTAAGAAGTCATTCATTCGACACTTTAAAGGGGCTTGCGTCCCCAAAAAGACGATTGGAGAATTAAGACTTATGAAGCAAGGAGAAGATGAACCTCTGAAGATATTTATTGAAAGATACCATAATATGGTACTCGAAGTCGGAGGGTATGAATCCCCCGAGGCCCTGGAAAGCTTGAAGGGAGCCTTGAAGGTCGGAAGGCTATGGACCCATCTAAGGATCCAAGACACCCCGGACTACGCCACCGCTCTGGAGGTAGCCCGAAAATTCGTTTTGTTGGAGAACGAGGAAAAAGTATCCCGAAAGGGAACACCATTAGAGAAAGAACCGCAAGGGAGGGTGCCCCCCGCCGAACAGAAAGAGAATCCAGAAGACCGCTCCCGAAGCACAAGGAGTTCAAACCACTACACCGGGACAATCAAGAGAGAAGAGCACTGACCCAAGTAAACCATGTGGTCGGGGAAGATGCATACATTCCCCTAAAGAAACCACTGGGGCAAATTGTCATGGAGATCCAGGGGAAAGGCCTCTTAGTGGAACCCGACCAAAGGAGATTCCCCCCGGACAAAAGAAACCAAAAGGCTTATTGTGTACACCACAACTCCAAAGGACATACAACAGACGGATGTAAAGATCTGCGAGAGCAAATGGAGGATCTAGCACGAAACGGGTATCTCAACAAATACATTGACCACGAGGTCATGACGGCCAGACAAAGAGCACGTGGTCGCCAAATCAATATCATCGCAGGAGGAAGAACACTGGCCGGAAACTCTAACCGGTCAAGGAAAGATTACAGCAGAACCCGAGGACCAGATGTCTTAGAAACAGAGCAGGGCGCAAGGCAACCGGGAGGCCGGTCGGTACCAATAATGTTCACTGATGAGGATACCCGAGGAGTAAGTTTCCCTCATGACGATGCATTGATAATCAAGGCAGTCATCAGCGGGTCGGAAGTAGACAGAATCCTAGTGGACCCCGGGAGCGCAGTTGATATAATTTCCAGAGAAGCGCTGGACAACCTAGGGGTAGAAAATGCAACCCTTACCAACGATAGCACTCCCTTATACGGTTTCGGAGGAGCAGCCGTTATCCCACTAGGAAGAATACAGTTGGCAATAACTGTCGGGACACATCCCCGGACCCGGACGATCATGACAGACTTCACTGTGGTAGACTGCATGAGCAGTTACCAGGCCATCGTCGGGCGACCCTTCATGATGAAAATGAAAGCCGCGATGTCCTGCTACCACCTAAAACTGAATTCCCCACCCGGGAAGGGATTGGAATTGTGTGCGGAAGCCAGAAAACAGCTCGCAGCTGCTTCGCAACTCTCTCACGAGAAACTCTATGCATCACAGAAGACGGTCGAAAACGACAAAGGAACCAGGGAGAAGAAGAGAGATAGAGGCCCAAGCGCCTGGCCTAACAAAAGTGCTCGACTCGCTGCAGCTGAGGAAACCGAGGAGATAGAACTTTACGGGGCAGGAAAAAGTATAAAGATAGGGGGAGGCCTGAGCGAGTCCATACGACAAGACCTTCTGGAATGCCTGAAGGGATACCCGGATGTCTTTGCATGGGGATACAATAACATGCCGGGGATCGACCCGAAATTCATCAATCACCGCCTAGCAGTGGACTCATCTCACAAGCCGGTCAGGCAGAAGAGAAGGAACTTTAATCAAGAAATGAGTAAGGTAATAGCAGCCGAGGTCGAGAAGCTACTAAAGGCGGGTCTCATCAGGGAAGCAAGGTACCCGGATTAGGTATCGAACGTGGTATTGGTCAGGAAGAACAATGGCAAGTGGCGAATGTGCGTCGATTTCACCGACTTAAACAAGGCATGCCCAAAAGACAACTTTCCTTTACCAAACATAGACCAGCTAGTAGACACCACTGCCTGTCAAGGCTTACTGAGCTTCATGGATGCTTTCTCCGGATACAACCAGGTCAAAATGTGCCCGGCAGACGAAGAGAAGACGACCTTCATCACAGATCAGGGGCTTTACTGCTATAAAGTGATGCCCTTCGGGCTAAAAACGCTGGGGCAACTTTCCAAAGGTTGGTAAACAAAGTTTTCAAACCGCTTATCGGCATTACAATGCTGGTTTATGTCGATGACATGATAACAATGTCGAAAGAACCAAACAACCACGTGGACGACCTAAAAGGACCTTCGAGCTTCTAAGAAAACACAACCTAAAGCTCAATCCAGAAAAATGTACCTTCGGGGTAGCATCAGGGAAGTTTTTAGGCTACATGGTGAGTGCCCGAGGAATTGAAGCAAACCCACAGAAGATCCAGGCAATACTGGCCCTAAAGTCTCCCACAACAGTAAAAGAAGTACAGAGTCTGACCGGTAGAGTGGCCGCGCTCAACCGGTTCATATCACGAGCAACTGACAAATGCCACCCTTTCTTCAAAGTAATTCAAAAAGCAAAGAAGGATGTCGACTGGACGGCAGAGTGCGAGGAAGCCTTCCAGCAGCTAAAACAATATCTCATGCAGCCCCCACTCTTGGCTAAACCACTCCCACGTGAAACATTATACCTATATCTGGCTGTTTCGGACCGAGCAGTAAGTTCAGTACTGATACAAGAAACCAACAAGATCCAGAAGCCTGTCTACTATATCAGCAAAGCCCTCTTAGATGCTGAAACCCGGTATCCAGTACACGAACTGGTCGCCCTTTCACTAGTTACGGCAGCTCGAAAATTACGACCTTACTTCCAGGCCCTCCTATCCGGGTATACACCGGCCACCCCTTAAAACAAATTCTGCAACGGCCAGAGGTTTCCGGCAGATTAGTAAAGTGGTCGGTAGAACTGAGTGAGCATGACATCGCCTACCTCCCGAGAGCAGCAGTAAAGGGACAAGCCCTGGCAGATTTTGTCGCCGAATGTACCGACCCCCAGACCCTGGCTATAGACGAGGACAAGTGGGAAATGTCCGTAGACGGTTCGGCCAGCACACAAGGCAATGGCGCGGGAATCGTCCTAAAAAACGACAAAGGAGAAGAAATCCTGCTCGCCCTAAAATTCGCTTTCATAGCAACCAACAATGAAGCTGAGTATGAAGCAATACTGGGCGGTCTGAGACTATGCACGGTGCTAGGGATCCAAAATGTGGTAGTAAAGAGTGACTCGCAGTTAGCCGTTCAGCAGCTAAAAGGAGCATTTCAAGCAAAAGAACCTGGCATGATGGCCTACCTGACCGAAGTACGAAAGCTAACAGGGAAGATGGGAGATGTAAGCTTCGAACAAATCCCCCGAGAAGACAATTGTGAGGCAGACTCTCTGGCACGGCTCGCTTCTTCAACAAAAGCCGAACACTCCAGGATAATCCCTTTGGTCCACGTCCGGGAAAAAAGCGTGGGGGAATCTGAAGTAGAAGTTCTAGATAAAGAAAGCCCAGCGTCATGGATGCAACCCATCAGAAAATACTTGGAAACGGGAGAAACACCAGAGGACAGAGCAGAGGCCAGAAAGTTAAGGTACAAAAGCACCAAATTCTCCCTAATTAACGGGGTACTTTACCGACGGGGTTACTCAGTCCCCCTCTTAAGATGTCTTGCCGAAGAAGAGGCAGATTATGTGCTCAGAGAGATACATACGGGCATCTGTGGAAGCCACGCCGGAGGTCGCTCAATCGCTTTCAAAGCCTTAAAACAAGGTTTTTACTGGCCGACCATGCACCAGGACGGCGTAGAAATAGCCCGCAGGTGCGAAGGATGTCAGAAAAATGCAAACCTCCACCACCAACCAGCAGAACAGTTGACCACGTTGCTCAGTCCCTGGCCGTTCGCCCAGTGGGGGCTAGACATCATCGGACCGATGCCACAAGGGAAAGGACAGGCGAAGTATGCCATCGTGGCCATAGACTATTTCACCAAATGGGTGGAGGCAGAGCCATTATCCACCATAACGGAGAAAAGAGCCATTGAATTCCTGAGGAAAAATATCGTCTGCCGGTTCGGGATTCCCCGAGCCATCATCACAGACAACGGGAAGCAATTTGACAGCAAAGGTTTCAGAAAACTCTGCGAGGACCTCCAGATTGCCCTAAGATTTGCAACACCAGCCCATCCCAAATCAAACGGCCAAGTCGAGGCAACGAACAAGACCATCAAGGCAACCTCAAAGCTCGGCTTGGATCCAGCAAAGGACTATGGGTCGAGGAACTACCAGAAGTACTATGGGCGCATCGGACAACCTATAAGGACTCCACAGGAGAAACCCCGTTCTCCCTAGCATACGGGTATGAAGCTGTCATCCCAGCAGAGATCGGAGTAACCTCCCATAGGGTTCAGCACTACGAGAGTAAGCAGAATGAAGGACTTATCAGAAACCACCTCGACCTGATCGAAGAAAAGAGAGAGAGATCGGCCATGAAGACAACAATTTACCAACAAAGGATGGCCCGTTTTTACAACAAAAGGATTCGGACACGCACCTTCATCCCAGGCGACCTAGTGCTAAGAAAGGTCACCCTAAATACTCGAAAGCCAGAGGAGGGCTCCCTGGGCGCCAAATGGGAAGGGCCCTACAAGGTGATAAAGGTGGTAAAACCAGGAGTGTACATCCTAGAACGGCTTGACGGCACAAGATTAAAAAAGCCATGGAATGCCGAGATGTTGAGAAAATACTTACAGTAAACGTCCCCTCCCTCCTATCTGCTTACTACAAACAAATAAGGGACAGGAATTCAAATACAGAGCCTTTCTCAAAATGGCCCACAGAGAGTTGTAAGAAGGGCAGTATGTCCCCAAGTATCAATAAAAACTTTTGTTATTTATCCGCTCTTCTAAAAAATAAAAAGTTTGCAAAAGAACTTCGGGGACATACTCAATGCAACAATCCAAAACATAAGGAGAAATTCGCCCTTAAAATTCCAAACAGCTCGGGGTCGGGTATATCCCCCCGAGTCAGCCCTACGAACTGGGGACGTAACATTCCCCCAGGTCCAAGTGCCTTCTTCAGCTCGGGGTCGGGTACATCCCACCGAGTCAGCCCTACGAACTGGGGACGTAACATTCCCCCAGGTCCAAGTGCCTTCTTCAGCTCGGGGTCGGGTACATCCCACCGAGTCAGCCCTGCGGACTGGGGACGTAACATTCCCCCAGGTCCAAGTGCCTTCTTCAGCTCGGGGTCGGGTTACGACCCACCGAGTCATAATCATTAGTCTGGGGACGGGACATTCCCCCAGAACCATCTCTCTCAGCTCGGGGTCCTTAGGGACATACTCGACACATAGGATCCGTGAGAAGCATAGCACGGGGAGGGATGATACCCCTGTGGCGATTGCTTACTCCAGTGTTACCGAACATAAGGAGGAATATGCCCTTAATGTGTCGAACACTCTTTGATCCTCATTTACCCGATGTAATGGATCCGTGGGAAAGCATAGCACGGGGAGTGACGAGGCCCCCGTGAAAATTGCTAGCTCCAGTGATACCGGACCTGAGGAGGGATATGCCCTTAGCGTCCCGGACACTCTTTGATCCATTCATCACTCGGATCCGTGAGAGGCACAGCACGGGGATGCGTTGAGCCCCTGTAGCGTGTGCCTACTCCAGCGTGGTAAGGAGGAGCCCCCATGAAATACACAGGCTCCCCAGTGGACCGACGTGTAGAGGATGTGCCCTTACCAATCAAACGCTCTTTTTTATCCGAATTCTGGTTCGCCAGGACGCTGAATTGAAAGATTCAGAATTGTGTTTTGGAGACCTCGGACAGGACGCTGTTTTGAGGCATCCATGTTGTTGTTTATGCTTACAAAAAACATTTTCGGGATAGGTGCTAAGTCACCCCCACATTTCAATTTTATTTAATCTTGTTTTCGTTTTTTACCGATCTGGCAGAGGGACGCCCATGCCAGATTCGGTAGGGCTTCGCAAAAGGTTGATTCACTTCCCTTCTGTATAAGTCCCAAAAACTATTCGGCTCGGGGCTGGGTTCGTTCCGTCGAGGCCACTTGGATTATTCGGCTCGGGGCTGGATTCGTTCCGCCGAGGCCACTTGGATTACCTGGCTCGGAGCTGGATTCGTTCCGCCAAGGCCACTTATTTATTCGGCCCGGGGCTGGATTCGTTCCGCCGAGGTCACTTGGTTTCACACAGCTCGGGGTCGGGTTATGACCCACCGAGTCGGTTTCTTTGGACTGGGGAGGTAACATTCCCCCAGGTCCAAGTCTTTCACACAGCTCGGGGTCGGGTTATGTCCCATCGAGTCGGTTTCTTCGGACTGGGGAGGTAGCATTCCCCCAAACGTCCCACTCAGCTCGGGGTCGGGTTACGTCCCACCGAGTCAAACTCCTTCGATTTGGGGAGGAAACATTCCCCCAGAATCAAAGTCCGTTACCCAGCTCGGGGTCAGGTTATACCCCTCCGGTTCATGATGACCCCTGAAGGGTCTCATACTGTTCGGACAACAAAAAACAATGGAGAGAGACACGAAATAAACATAAGATACATATATATATGTATGTCAAAGTACAACTTAAAGTCTTTATTACAAAAATATGTAAGTGTACATAGGGCCCCGGTCGGGTTACCCTTTCTCATTCAGCCCGCACAGGGGCAGGAATTTCTTCCTCAGCTCGCTCAGACAACGGAAGGATTGGCTCTATCTCGGGAGGAGGAACAACTGCTTCATCCTTGGCTGCACGGGAGACCTCTATTTCAGGGACGGGAGGAGGGATCTCAAGGCAGTCCTCCCCGGAGGCTGGAATATCAGATCGTCCTTCTTGGGAAACTCCAGAAGCCGGGACGACCGAAATCGGGTCGGGATCCATCACCTCCTCGGTAGGGGGAGGGAGCCACTTCTGGAACTCCTCCTCGGAGATCTCCCCTTTACAGAAACTGATGGCCGCATATATAGGATCCATATTCAGACTCGGCAGCACCATCGGTATCAGTTCGGCGCAGTCACCAACCCCCTCAAGACGAATGGCCTCCTTCTCGGCCTCAAGGTCGGCCTCTATTTCCTCAAGCTCGGCTTCTTTCCTCTCAAGATCATCCCGGGCCCGGGCCATTTGTTCATCATTGGCCTTCAATTTTGTTTCAACACTGGCCACCTTGGCATTCAAAACGCCAATTTCAGATTGGGCGGTCTTTAAATCCTCCCGAGCATTGTCAGCAAGCTTTCGCTCCAGCGCAGCAGCAGCCTTAAGAGCCTTATTAACTTTGAAGTTCTCAATGGCCGTCAACTCAAGGTTCTGAATCACCCCCTCCCGATCAGCCAATTTAGCCTCCACTTCCGAAAGGCGATTCTGAAGTCTCTGGGCCTGACCACCCTCGGACAACAGGCTATAAAGAAGGTCCTTGTTCTTCGCCATGAGGTAAGTAGCCTGCACAAAAACAAAGAAAGTTAAGATACGAGATGAAGAAGACCGGGAACCAAAAATCAAGAAAAGAAAAAGAGAATAGAACTACCTTTGCCATCTGAGAGCTCATCTCGGTGACCACAGCCTCGGGCGAGATATCCTCATATCTCGAGACCTCCTCAGGGGGAATCACCTCGGCCAATTCATTGAAGGCCGGCACTAAATGGGAAGTGGCCTCCCGAATGCTTTCTCCCAGGTCATCCACCCCGAGGATTACAGAACCCTTTCGTTTTTTTGAGGAGCCCACGGATGATTTTTTACCCCGGCGAGCGTCTTTCTTCTTGCCCGGGGCAGGATCCTCCTCCTCCTCTTGGACCAGCTCGGTCTCCTCGGCCCCAAATTGACGCCTCCTTTTCCTTAAGGGCTTCGGCGGACTAGTGAGACGAGCAGACCCCGATGATTGTGCACCAGGAGAAGACAGATCACGAGCAGCCAACTGAACTCTCCCCTGAGACGCCCTCCCAGCCTCAGCAGGATCAGGCTGTGCCCGGGAAGTTCCAGTTTCAGCATGACCGGCCTTCTTCATAGTACCGGCCAACTTCTCAAGAAACTTCGGCCTCTTCGACATGCCTACAAAAAGAAAAAATGGAGTCAGAACCCGAGCATATAAAGCACATGATAAAAAACAGCCGGCAGACACCTACCTATCCGACCCGAGACTTCCGGAGGACAGTCCGAGTAAGGCCTGACTCAACAAAGGCCGAATCATTAACCAATTCCCTCCAGGGGGTAGCATACCGACGAGCCCAGCCTACCCGCCTCCGAACCTGACGAGAAACCTTGGGAGCATCTCGCCAACAAGCTGGGAGGAACCAGAGAAGTCAGAAACCTAAGAAACTAAGAACGGGAATAAAGAAAGAAAGAAGGGGTATTAAACTCCTAACCTCCAGCCCTGAAGATGTCCGGAACCGAGACGTCCTCCTCAAACGATCTCAGGACCCGACCCCAATCCCCAGTAGCCCGGAACCAAAAGTCCTTGAAATTCTTGTTAGAGTCGGGGAGTTTCTGGACAAGGTTGGACGAGCTATCATAAGCAGAGAGGTAATACCAACCATAGTGAGTCTTTGGGTTAGACTTCAAACGGTATAGCCTCTTCACCTCTTCCAAACAAGGTACACCTAAACCGGCCCGGTGCCAAACCACGTATATGCCGGCCATAATCCTCCAGCTATTCAAGCTCAATTGGCAAGGGGCAAGCTCCATCTCGGCCAGCATCCAAGCGAAATAACGTTGCATCGGCAGCCGTAGCCCACACTCAAAAAAGATAGGAAGAAGCGCCACCGAGCCC
Source organism: Zanthoxylum bungeanum (assembly GCA_019454045.1). Taxonomy (NCBI): domain Eukaryota; kingdom Viridiplantae; phylum Streptophyta; class Magnoliopsida; order Sapindales; family Rutaceae; genus Zanthoxylum; species Zanthoxylum bungeanum. The sequence continues at coordinate 22,240 of SKCR01038817.1, read as the reverse complement.
TCATCAGGCTGACTAGCACGATCCATCGGGCCTGGAACTTCAAGGGCAATATCTATCGGGATGTCGTATCGTTGCCGCAACAGCGCAAGATCATCCTCAGTTATTTTGGAGGGACGATTCATATCCAGAGCCGACGACCCAAGTTCACCAGGCTCTGGGTCCTTCCGAGGAACCCTCTGATGGTAGGAGTCTTGTTCGATCTCGGAGGGAGTAGGGGTAGTGTCAAGGTCTTCTACACTAGGTGCCCCAGAGCCTGAGGAGAGCTCCTCAGCAGGGGGAGTTGAGATCTTAACAGTCTTTTCAGGGGAGGAACTGCTGTCAGACATCCCTAAACACCCAGAAAAACAGAGAAGGAAGGGGAAGTCAGTCTATGGCAAAAAGAAACTACCCACGGTTTCCATGTTAAACTAAAGCAGGTGGTCTCTAAAAGTGCCCTAAAGCAGAACCCAGCAAACCATAAATCTTTTCCTAGCAAACACAGATTCGTAAAACACAAAAAAGGCAGAAGTCGTTCAGAAGACTTACTTGTTCTTCTCAGAAAAGGCAGAAGGTTGTTCAGTGCGGGTGTGCCCGTCCTTATTTTCACAACACGGAGGAAGAAAAAGACCACGGTTGAACTTCGAAAGCACGGAGTCGGGCAAATCACAGAGATATTTGCAGAAAAGAAGAAGAAATTGCCGAAAAAGATTGAACAGTGAAAGCCTCGTCCTCTTATAGTCATGGCAAAGACGCTCGTGACCATTGGATCTAAAGGAAGAGCCCGAATGAACGCCAAGTGTCGACTGCAAAAGGGGTCTCCCAAGTTCAAACAGACGGCAGAGATCAGCCCACTGTGGAGGCGCCTCTGCACGGTCGATTCGTCCTCTCTTTTGGCGGGAACCCGGCGGATGTTTGACAAGTGTCAAAATTAGAAGAAACCCAATAAAGATGATTTGATAGGCATTTAAACGGACGTGACTGATTGCGTGTCTCGAGATGAAACGCTTAAAAAGAAGCAACAAAGCATTTCTCGACCCAAGACCGACCTCCAACAGAGCAAGTCAGAAAACCCTTCTTTATGTAGTTCCCGGCACCAACTTGCACGCTTGTTGGAACCGAGAACTAGGGGACAGATGTTGATGGTGTTTTCAGGCACTATAATATTTAAGACAGCACGACGAGGACAGAAGGGTAATTTCCTGGCTGGTTGAGATCATCAGAACCGACCCGACCACAACATGTGAAGACCGACCACTTTGGTTCGGATGACCAAGCACTTTCAGGTCGGCAGGAACACTCTCAACATAAAAGACTATCATGACCGACCACTTTGGTGACCGACCATACGGCGAGACGCGTTCAAGATGACGACACTCTATTCTTACGGATAAGATAAGCAGATTATCCTACCCTCATAAGGAAATGAAGTCAGAATCCAAAAAGGAATAAGAAAGGAGAAGGGAGAATCGGACTAAGAATCCTTGCAAGGAGAAGAGACTAAGTTCAACTAGGATTTCTTATGCAAATAGGAGTCTGATTTCTGTATTACTATAAATAGGAGAGCATAGTATGTGTAAAAGGGATCCTCAAAAAGTCATCAAATCATCAACAAAAACTAGTGATCTGAATCTTCAAGCTCTGACTTGTGGAGATCTGAGAAGAGTGTTTGAGTAATAAAAGTATCATCCTTTTTGTGTCCGTGGACGTAGGTCGGATCCAAATCCACCGAACCACGTTAAATCCCCTTGTTGTTTGGTGTGTTTACCCGTTTTTCGCTAAATTTGCCTTTGGTCCCCATAACCAAACAAATTCACTATTGAGGGAGGATTTCCTCGGGAGTGATATTCCAATATTACCCTGAGACCAAAATCAGCCGTCAACAGTTGGCGCCGTCTGTGGGGAGCCCAACAAAAAGCAACTCGCGTAGTGAGACAATGGCGGAAGACGGAAGCCACCAACCATCAGGGAGCTCGGCTGCAGATTGGATGGAGAATTGAGGAGAATCTTAGGAAAGAAAGGGAGGAAAGCCAAACTCTGCTAAAAACCATAGTAGACCGGTTGGAAAGGATAAAAGGAGCACAAAATGGAAAATTCGAGGCCGGGACTAGCCGACGAAGGAACGACATCCGTTACTGGATCCTAATACGTAATACATTGTATACTATGTCTGATAAAGATTACATATTTTTCATTGAATATTTCTGGAGAATTGGGTAGACACAGTGCTTTGTTAGAAGCCAACCATATCTTGTAAATCAATAAGAACGTGGTACGGGGTACGCACATGTTCAGATAGTCCGACAACCAGATTTACTGCCAACATATCCAGGGATCTCTTGGGTCGCTTCCTAAAGATTCACCGATGAAATTTGAATCGAACAGAGAATTAATCTCGGATTAATTATGAGAGAGAAAATTAATCTGGGATTAATTACGGCAAGAATTAATCTGGGATTAATTATGGGACATAAAATTAATCTGGGATTAATTGCGTCAAGAACTTATCTGGGATTAAATTCGTTTAGAAGAGAGAACGCGATTATTTGGAATTAATCGGCAAAGTAAATTTAATAGTTAAATTGGATTTAACTATTTAATTTATTTATTTTTGGGCTAAAATAATATATTAGATATATTAATTGAAATTGGATTTCAATGCGGAATTAAATTGGATTTTAATTCAAGCGAACGAATTAATTTGGAATTAATTCGTAAGCTACTTCCGTAATAATTTTGCTAGGCATTATTATTTAATTAAATTTATTTAATTATGTCGCAATGGAAAGTTCGTTTAATCGGATTAAACGTAACCGAGCCCGAAGTGTGTTATCTAATCCCACTTGAATTTTGAATTTATTGGGTGGGACCCACCACTCACATCACTTGTCAAAGGTGATGGTGGTAGTTGGCAAAAAAGTAAATGGTTTTTACAAAACCACTTACCTTTAACCAACATGGTTTTTGAAACCATATATTACATACTTATTTTGGAAACCATTACTATTCACTCTCTCCTTATTTTTCTCTCCCATTGCCGAACACTCCTCCTCTTGTTCTTGAGTTTTTGTTGCAAAAATTCAACATTGCTAGCACTTTGAGAGTTAAAGGAAGGTGATAGGGAAACTTACCCGAGAGTTTGGAACACGATTTCAAGCTTGGAGCTTCTACATCTAAAGGAATTTTGAAATCCTAAAAACCGATCAAAGTAAGTTTTTTCCGCAACTTCCTTTGATTAATTCACACACGAATCACGCTTAGAAGATCATTGACATGTCTAGGACACTAACAATGGTATCAGAGCGAGATCTAAGCTTGATTTGGATTCTAGGGTTGTAAACTTTAATTTGGGATTTTTTGCTTGGAGTTTGATTTTCCTAAATCGATTGTGTGGTTGTGATTATATGATGTTGAATTGGATTTGTGCATCTTTGGAATTGAGAAAAATTGATTAGATCAAAAATCTCCAATTCCTATGTCATGGCCAAACATTACCCTAGGTTATTCATGGTGATTTGTTTTTGAATTAGACAATTGGATATGTTAATTCGGTGAAATGGAATATTAATTGTTGATTTAATTGGATTGAAATCAAAATTGGATGTTAATTTCATGTATTGTCGTGAACTTGAGCATGTTGGAATGTGTTGTATATGCTTCAATTTGTGTTGGACATAAATTAGATATCTAAGCATGATTAATTTGATTAATTAATATTTTGGAAATATTAGATTAATAAATTAATTGTGTTAATTACACTTGAATTGGATTAATATGTAATTTGGAATAATGTATTAATTTAATTTGTTATAATTGGGCTTAATGGGCTTGGTTGGGCCAAGTTTGGTTTAGGACAATTGGGTTGGATCCAATTGGGCCTAAAACCATTTCCATAAAATCCAAATATGACAATTAGGCCTTTTAAAAATTTAATTGGGCATAATGGGCCAAAATTGATTTTTGGGTATATGGTGATTCCTAATTGGGCCTTGGCTTTTGGGTTGGATCCATAATAGCCAAAGCCCACGCCTAAAGAATTAATTGAAAGCCCATTGGACTTTAATTGAATAGTATTGTATACTAATTGGGCCTTTGAGACCCATGAAGATTGGATTTGGAATCCAAGTCTAAAAGACACTATTAAAAGTGTAATGATTTAAATCAGAATTAAATATGAATTAGTATTGGATACAATTTAAATTAAATTTAAAATTGTAGTTCGATATAATTCAAGAATACTTTTTGAGTATTTATTCTTAATGAGTTGGACTCGCGCAAATCAAACTGTTGTATGAACATTGGATGGTCATTAATTTAAAGATTAATTAATTGGATTAGATTGATTGAATAACATGCTTTGTGTGAATACTTGGATGTATTGTATGAATAATGTATATCAGATGGATATTAGAAGGGTGAGGGCAATTTTGGAAATTGTTGTAATAAATTTAGAATTTATTAAATTGGACCTGCGTGTCCAGCTTATTATCTATATTCTCTTTATATTTCTCTTCTCACCAATTCCCCTCAATGTAAATGAGGTTTCTTTTAGTGTTATGTAATTGGGTAGAAGTATGAATAGTGCTAGCGGGAGAGAGGAAATTGAGAGATTTGTTCTAGGAACAAATTGTTTTATATATCCATCCGCATATCATTATTAATTTATTTCGCGCCTTATTATGCTTTTAGAATGCATGTTTAAGGGTGTATGATGAGACCTAATCAAAGATAATAAATTGGTTGCCAATTTACGCGAAAAACCCTCACTCAAATATTAAGTGTTTTCCTTCCATTGAGTGGTTCTCTCTTAAGATCCAAGATTGGCATTGGTTTGTTGGCCAAAGTCAAGACCATTGACCATCGCAGATGTGTTTGAACCACGAAAGCTTTGTTCCATATTGCATGTCTTGGGCGGTAGTGACTTTTTGGCCAAAGTCAAGGTCACTTCTAGTTCATCGATGACGATTACGAAGCTTTCCCATTGTCAATGGGTCGCGCTTAATTGAAATCATTAAGTTTGTTGAGCCAAAGCCAAGGCTTAGTTGATTCAGAGGAAAAAGTTAGGAAATATATATTGGATATATATCTCGAACTTGGAGGTCCACCTACCGGATCTAGGAATTGGATGAGATCCAATTGATCTTAGAGATCTACCTAGTTAAGTTTCATACAGTTTGTTGGCCAAAGTCAATGTTGTGTGTTATTTAACGGGATTCTAGCCCACTAGGAAACTAGGTTTCCCGAGTACTCCACAGAGGGTTAGAGGCTCGCCAAAAAATAGTGGGAGACAAGTATTAAATTTTCAATTTCGTTTAAATACTTGCCAATACATGCTCTTTTATTTTATTTATCGTTGTTATAAATATATTAGTTGGACTAATATTGAATATTGCTTTCTTTGAACAGTTAGACTGTACTAAACACTACTCCATTTGTAGTTGGTTATATAGTTGGACTATAGTAACCATTACATTTTGAGTGTACCCGAAATCGTTGATTAGATAGTTAGACTATTGCAATCGAGATGACTGGAAAGATTAGCGTTAGGGACATAATCATGGTGATAATGTCTTTAAAGGCTCTAATTTTCCAGATTGGGAGATGAACCTTAGGATAGTTCTGAGAGCTGAGAAGTTACTCTTTGTTATAGAGAAACCTCTCGGGCCTGAGCCCGGAGTTGAGCAAATAGTAGAGCATGAGCTTTGGAAAACTCATCGTGATGATAACTTAAATGCTCAATCCATCATGCTTGCCGCAATGACTCCTCAATTTCGTCGTCGGAACAAAGGATTGGATCCTTATAGTATGGTGTTGAAATTGAAGGATCTTCACAGATCTAACCTTAGATCTTAGAAGTATGAATTGCAAAAGAAGCTCTCTCGCTCGCGTATGTCAGAGGGTACATCTGTCGAGCACTAGATGTCGCAAATGATTGCTGACATCGAACAGCTAGGTTAGCTGGGCATTGCCTACGAGGCTGAGACTTCCGTAGATTTGATCTTACAGTTTCTGCCCGAATGCTGGGGCGGGTTCATCATGAACCAAAAGAAAACTCTTGGAGATTTAATGGCTATGCTCAAGGAGGCAGAGCCAGAGCTTCCAAAAGTGCAAGAAGCGCAAAACGCATCTTACTTCGACATCCCAGAAGGCCAAGGCTTGGCCGAAGGCTTCTAGGGGTGTGAAAAAAGGGGCAAAGGCAAAATCGTCACAGTCTTCTGGGAAGACAAATGACATATCCCAAGATGTCTGCCTAAAATTTGGCAAACGGGATCACTGGAAGCGTGACTGTCGTATGCACAAGGCAGACATGAAGGAAGAGAAGGCGGGCAAGGCTCCTACTTCTGATATGTTTGTTATTGTAATAAACGTGTCCACTACTGGTTTTAAAAATTGGATTTTTGATACTGGATGTGGTACATACATATGTACTGATGTGCGGGATCTGCTGATTAGCAGGAAACTGGCTTCAGAAGAGATCGACCTGTGAGTCAGAAACGGGACGAGAGTCGATGTTTTGGTTGTGGGAACCTAAGTTTTGGAACTGCCATTTGGGCATGTACTTAAATTAGGAAACTGTTATAATGTACCTAGTTTGACTAGAAACATTATCTCTATATCTAGTTTAACCCATTGCAGGTGTACCTTTATGTTCCAGAACAGTGGGTGTTTTGTTTATAAAGATGATATTGAGATATACACATTAGATGTGAATAACAATATTTATATTTCGAATATAAATGAATCTCAAAAATATAACATGACAAACAAAAAGTTCAAACTGAGTAAATCAGATGAGACTTATTTGTGGGATTATCGTCTGGGACGCATTAACAAGACTCGTATATCCATTCTTTTGAAGAATGGATACTTTGGACATATTTGATCCTAAATCATATGACGTCTACAAATCTTATTTATTAGGCAAAGTGCCTAAAGTACCTTTTAGCGGTAAAGGTACACGTGCCATCGAGTCGTTAGCCCTCGTTCATGGTGACACATGTGGGCCCATGTCTAGCTAGGCTAGAGGTGGATATCAATATTTCGTAACCTGTACGGATGTTGCATCGCGTTATGGTTATGTGTGTCTTATGAAACACAAGTTGGAAACATTTGATAAATTCAAAGAGTTTCGACACGAAGTAGAAAAACAGACCGACAAAAGTATTAAAACATTACGGTCAGACCGTGATGGAGAATACTTAAGCAATGAGTTTCTCGATTACTTGAAAGAGTATGGTATTATTTCACAGTGGACTCCTCCCGAAACATCTCAATTGAGTGGTGTGTCCGAACGGAGAAACCGAACTTTGTTGGACATGATAATGTTAATAATGAGTCGCATTGAGCTACTAATTTCCTTCAGAGGATATGCATTGAACATCGCTATACTTATTTTGAATAAGATTCTGACAAAGTCTGTTGGACATACCTCATATGAAATATGGACAGGAAAGAAACCAGATTTCTCATTCCTGAAGATTTGGGAATGCTGGGCATATAATTGAACGTTTGGATGGTACCAAACTAAAACCCAAATCGGATAAATGCCTATTTGTAATTGGTTATCCTAGGGAAACCAGTGAATATTACTTATACAACCCACAAGAGAACAAAATATTTGTTGCTCTCCATGGGGTTTTCCTAAAAGGAATTCCTATATGCAGTGGTAAGTGAGAGGAAAGTAAAACTCGATGAAAATCAGAGTGATACTATTCCTGGCACCGAATTCCTAACGGAACACGAACAGTTCATCAGGGATGAGACTGTTCCACAATCTTCTAATACACAAGAACCACTTAGATGTATGGGTTTATGATCTCACCTCATAAAGATATTAATCTTATTGAGGATAATGAGCCGGATACGTATGAGGTAGCAATACAAGGTATCGACTCCGCTATATGGCAATGTGCCATGAAGTACGAAATGGATTCCATGTATATAACCATGTTTGGACACTGGTTGATGTACCAGAAGACATTGTGTCTATTGGTAGCAAATGAGTCTTCATGGTGAAGACAGAAATGGATGGAAACATACAAACGTACAAAGTTAGGCTTGTAGCGAAAGGGTATCGTCATCAACATGGTGTCGACTACGACGAAAACTTTTACCCATTGCCATGATTAAATCCTTTCGGATAATGCTTGCTGTTGCCGCATATTTCGATTATGAAATATGGCAGCTGGACGTCAAAACCGCTTTCCTTAATGGAAACCTATTGGAGGATGTTTTAAATAAAAGCCTGATGGTTTTGTCCCGCCAAAACATACAAACAAGGTTTGCAAGTTAAATCGACCCATTTATGGATTGAAGCAAGCATTGCGTTCTTGGAACCAACGTTTTGATGAGATCATAATGGTATATGGTTTCATTCAAAACGAAGATGATTCTTGTGCATATAAGAAGGTTAGTGGGAGCACACTGACATTCGATGTCCTATACATTGATGATGTATTATTTCTTGGAAATAACATTCCCATGTTAACAATCGGTGAAAGCTTGGCTTTCATTAATATTCTCCATGGAATACTTGGGAGAGGCAACCTTTATTCTAGGAATAAAGATCTACTGGGATAGATCTAAAAGTTGTTGGCACTCTCCAAGAACTCGTACATTGAAAGACATGTACGCGACCTGATGTCTCGTATGCTTTGAGCATGTGGAGTCACAATTAGGCCGATCCAGGCGATGGTCACTGGATTGATGTTAAGAACATCCTTAAGTATCTTAGAGGAACTAATGATGCTTTCTTAATTTATGGAGATTGAGAACTTGAGGTGACTGGGATCACCGATGCAAGTTTCCAAACCGATAAAGACAACTATAAGTCGCAATAAGGGTACATATTTTGTTTGCGCAACAGAATAGTGAGCTGGAGATCTTCCAAGCAAGATACTGTTGCCGATTCAACAACAAAAGCGTAATATATTACTGCGGCTGAGGTAGTAAAAGAAGCATTTTGGATCTATAAAATTCCTAATTGGATTAGGAGTAGTTATGTTAGCAGCTGAGCTGGGCTACAACGCAGGCTAAGGAATTACGGTCTCATCAATGATCCAAGTATGTACTTCGACCGTTTCATCTGATCTGTGAGATCATACATCGTGGCGATGTCAAGATCAAAAGATCTTTTCAGATGATAATCATTAAATATCCTCTTACGAAAGTGATATCTCAGCAAAAACATGAGCGACCCGTACATAGTTCAGGTGTTGGACACTTGAGTGATTGGCTATAGGCCAAGTGGGAGATTGTTGGACAATTATGACCCATAGAATCACTATTTGTAAAAGACATGGTGTTCTTTGTACAAATTAACTATGTGACAAAGGAAATTGCTCTTTTATCATTTGTAATTGGATTACTTGGATATATAAATGATAAAAGTCCCTATGATTAGTACCGTATTAATAAGATATGAGACAGTATTAATCCATGAAAGGTTTAATATTAAATATCCCTAGTCGTAGTATTATCGAGACTGGACATCGATAATGCGGAATAGGCTAGTATTACACTTGTGCACATTATAGAAGCTTAACGACATAGTTCTCATCTATTTAAGTATTGGATACTCATGCAAGTGTGATAGGAGGTTCTGTTAGCCGTTGGACTGGGAACAGCTTCGCTCTGGATAGACCCATCGGAATCCCATTGGTAGTATGACTATGTGTCTATGGGAATCCGATTCAGGGTAGGTGTATTTGGTCTTAACCTGAGACTTGCATCACTAGTACTTGCGACAATCAGTATACTTTGGTCTTGGTCGTCCGGAGCTTTAACAGGTTATGTGTACGCCTCTTCTGGGTATACTGAGAATCGTAGTGTGTTGGGTTGATTTTAAGATGGAAGTATCACTTCAGTCATATAGAGATGATGATCACGCAGAGATACATAACTGATACTCTTAAATGCTGTAGCTATCGGGATAGTATGACTAGGTCATGATTATCCGATTACAGAGACTAGTTGCTAGTGATCCGATATATACTTCGTACGGGCCAGACACAATTCCAGCCTCAGGCCTAGCATGTGACATCTGATACTGGATCCTAATACGTAATACACTGTATACTACGCCTGATAAAGATTACATATTCTTCATTGAATATTTCCTGAGAATTGGGTAGAGACGGTGCTTTGCTAGAAGCCAACCATGTCTTGTAAATCAGTAAGAACGTGGTACAGGGTACGCACATGTTCAGATAGTTTGACAACCGGATTTACTGCCAACATATCATGGGATCTCTTGGGTCGCTTCCCAAAGATTCACCGATGAGATTTGACTCGAACAGAGAATTAATCTGGGATTAATTATGAGAGAGAAAATTAATCTGGAATTAATTACGGTAAGAATTAATCTGGGATTAATTATTGGACAGAAAATTAATCTGGGATAAATTGCGTCAAGAATTTATCTGGGATTAAATTCATCTAGAAGAGAGAACGCGATTAATTTGGAATTATTTGGAAAAGTAAATTTAAAAGTTAAATTGGATTTTACTATTTAATTTATTTATTTGGGCTAAAATAATATACTAGATATATTAATTGAAATTGGATTTCAATACGGAATTAAATTGGATTTTAATCCAAGTGAACGAATTAATTTGGAATTAATTCGTAAGCGACTTTCGTAATAATTTTGCTAGGCATTATTATTTAATTAAATTGGATTTAATTATGTCGCAATGGAAAGTTCCTTTAATCGGATTAAACGTAACCGAGTCCGAAGTGTCGGACAATTATGACACATAGCATCACTATTTGTACAGAGCATGATGTTGTTGTACAAATAAACTATGTGACAAATGAAATTTCTCTTTTATCATTTGTAATTGGATTACCGGGATATATATAAATGATAAAAGTCCATATGATTAGTACCAGATTAATAAAATATGAGACAATATTAATCCACTAAGGTTTAATCATTAAATATCCCTAGTCGTAGTATTATCGAGACTGGACATCGATAATGCGGAATAGACTAGTATTACACTTATGCGTGTTATGGAAGCGTAACGACATAGTTCTCATATATTTGGGTATTGGATACTCATGAAAGTGTAATAGGAGGTTCTGTTTACCGATGGTACGGAAACAGCTTCGCTCTGGATAGACCCCTTAGAATCACATTGGTAGTATGACTATGTGTCTATGGGAATCCGAATCAGGGTAGGTGTATTTGGTCTTAACTTGAGACTTGCATTGCTAATACTTACGACAATCAATATACTTTGGTTTTGGTCGTCCAGGGTTTTAACAGGTTCTGTGTCCGCCTCTTCTAGGTATACTGAGAATCGTAGTGTATTGGGTGTGATGTCAAGATGGAAGTATCACTCCAGTCATATGGAGATGATGATCACACAAGATATAGAACTAGTACTCTTAAGTACTGCAGTCATCGAGATAATATGACTAGGTCATGATTATCCGATTATAGAGACTAGTTACCAGAGATCCGATATATGCTTCGTACGGGGCAGACACAATTCCAGCCCTAGGCCTTTCATGTGATATTGATGCTGGATCGTAATACGTAATACTATGTATACTACGCCTGACATAGATTATACATTCCTTAAAGAATATTTCTGGAAAATTGGGTAGGCACGGTGCTTTGCTAGAAGCCAACCATGTCTTGTAAATCGGTAAGAACGTGGTACGAGGTACGCACGTGTTCGGATAGTCCGACGACCGGATTTACTGCCAACATATCCAGGGATCTCATGGGTCACTTCCCAAAGATTCACCGATGACGTATGACTCGAACATAATTAATCTAGGATTAATTATAAGAGAGAGAAAATTAATCTAGGATTAATTACGACGAGATTTTATCTGGGATAAAATTCAATTAGATGAGAGAGAACGATTAATTCGGAATTAATCAATAAAATAATATATTTGATATATTAAATGAAATTAGATTTCATAACAGAATTAAAATTGGATTTTAATTCGGGCGAACGGATTAATTTAGAATTAATTCGCGAGCGACTTTAATAATAATTTTGTGAGGCATTATTATTTAATTAAATTTGATTTAATTAAGTTGCAACGGAAAATTCGTTAATTCGGAATTAACAAACCCGAGCCCGAAATGTGTTTGCGGGCCCACTCGGATTTTGAATTCAAGTGGGGCCCACACAAGTCACATCACTTGTCACTTTACTCACCTTTTGGTGATGGAATTTGGTGAGTTGGTGGTGGCTTACTAAACACTCAACTTGATTGACTTGAGTGACTTTTTACCAAATATGATTTTGGTATATGACATTTTGATTTTTGGAAAATCAAATACAACTTTTTCACTCAAGTCACTCACTCTCTCCTCTCTTCTCATTCACGCCCAAAGCACTCTCCCTCTCCCAAATCTTGGCTTGGCCGAGAGTCACAAGGAAGAAGAAGGGGAATTTTTGTTGCAAATTTCTCCATTGCTAGCACACAAAGAATCATACAAAGGTGATAGGGAAACCATTCCCATTGAGCTTGGAATCAAAGATCAAAGCTTGGAGCTTGATTCACATACTTTGGAGGAGCTTGGAACAACTTCAAACAGAGCAAAAATTTTGTTTTCTACACATCCTATAACCGATCAAAGTGAGTATATTTCCGCTATACTTCTTTTCGTATTCACATGATTTCATGCTTAATATTATCTTGTTTTGACCTTAGAAAGCAAACACGAAGTGTGTTGTCTAATCCCACTTGAATTTTAAATTTAATTGGGTGGGACCCACCACTCATATCACTTGTCAAAGGTGATGGTGGTAGTTGGAAAAAAAGTAAATGGTTTTTACAAAACCACTTGCCTTTAACCAACATGGTTTTTGAAACCATATACAACACACACTTGTTTTGGAAATCATTACTATTCACTCTCTCCCTCTTTTTCTCTCCCATTGCCGAACACTCCTCCTCTTGTTCTTGAATTTTTGTTGCAAAAATTCAACATTGCTAGCACTTTGAGAGTTAAAGGAAGGTGATAGGGAAACTCACCCGAGAGTTTGGAACACGATTTCAAGCTTGGAGCTTCTACATCCAAAGGAATTTTGAAATCCTAAAAACCGATCAAGGTAAGTTTTTTCCGCAACTTCCTTTGATTAATTCACACACGAATCACGCTTAGAAGATCCTTGGCATGTCTAGGACACTAACAGAAAGTCCTGTTTAGTGAATTTCTCACCAATGGTCCTTGTTTGCCGATACCACAGAGAATGAGTCTGTAGTGTATGCTGAATTGACTACTAGCTCTCCCTTTATTTTGCAGGAGCATTTACTAATAGTATGTGAACTTCTCAAGGCCAACTTGTATGAGTTCCATAAATTTAATAGAGTTTGGAGGAGAGGTATACTTCACAATGCCGAGGTTTCAGGTTCGTGGGATGTCTTTTTAACTCTGAAAAACTCTTTTCATTTTTACTTTTAGTTTTTGATGTTTTCTAATCTGTTGGAAAATTTCTATGCAGTCTATTACCATCCAGTGTCTTGAAGCTCTTAAGTCCTTGCATGGTCTCGAACTTATACTGTGAGAATTTGTGAAGAAAATGTGTGTTAACATTTGCTTGATTTAGAACTTACAATAAAAGGCCTTTATATAGACATTATACAACTACCATATTAAATACACAACAACACAACTACCAACTACACACTACACAACTAATTTCAACACTCCCTCTCAAGCTGGAGCATACATGTTATATGCACCAAGCTTGTTACAGATGAAATCAATACGAGGACCATGAAGAGACTTAGTAAGGACATCTGCTAATTGACTGTCTGAGTTGACAAAGCTAGTATCAATACATCATGACAAAATTTTCTTTCTAATAAAGTGACAATCCACTTCTATATGTTTGGTCCTCTCGTGAAACACAAGATTGAAGGCGATATGTAATGCTGTCTGATTCTCCTAGATTAGTAGTGTTCTAAAATATTCTAGGCGCTAGTCGGGCAGTGACCCATTGCTTAGTCGGGGCCTAGACTGTTAATTGGAAATTGAGAATTTCTATAATTAGGTTTAAGATCTGGTATGATTTGGAGAAATTAATCATAGATAAATGTTATTTAAGTAATGACTAATATTTATAAATGGTTAATTTGATGAGAAACTAATAAAAATATAAAAAAGATTAGATTTTTGAAATTAGGGTTTATGCTCTAAATTGGGATTTTTTTTCAAATTGATGCGTTATAGAGTTAATTTTGTAAAATTAAAGTTAGGGTTAGGATTTGGGTGTAAGATTCGGCCCGAAAAAGCAATTAATTTTGAATTATGCATCGGTAAATGGTGGTTGACTGATGAATTTACGACGAGCGCCTAGCCCCAACGATTTGGGGCCAGACGCGGCTGACAAAGGCTGCTGAACCTATACGGGCGCCTAGGCGGGGCGTTTTAGAACACTGCGGATTAGTTTCATTTGTTCTCCTCCTCCAAACTTTAATTCTTTTAATAACTGTTTCAACTATATCAACTCGCATATTGCTAAGGCCATAGCTCTATATTCTGCCTCTGCACTAGACCTGGCAACAACAACTTGCTTCTTACTCTTCCAGGATATGAGATTACCTCCAATCAAAATACAATAACCTGTAGTATAGCGTCTATCTGACGGAGAACCCGCTCAATCTGTAACAAAATAACCAATAACCTGAGTATGTCCCTTATCTTCATATAGTAGACCTTGGCTTGGTGCTCTTTAACATATCTAAGAATGCGTATAACAACATCCCAATGATATCCGCTCGTGTGATGGTAAGGTAGTTTAGCTTCCCAACTAATCTCCCGTATTGGCCAGGATCATCCAGTGGTTCTCCGATTAGCTTCTTATACTATTTGGGATTCTCCAACGCCTCCCCCTCCTTTGGTAGGAGTTTAACATTGGGATCCATAGGTGTGTCCACCGGTCTGCAATCTAACATACCAGTCACCTGAAGAATATCCAATGCATACGTGTATCCACCGGTCTGCAATCTAACATACCAGTCACCTGAAGAATATCCAATGCATACTTTCTTTAGGAAATAACTACCTCAAAGTTAGATTGTGTTATCGATATGCCAAGAAAGTACTTGAGTCGTCCCAAATCCTTAATCTGGAAATGAATAAATAAGTGTATTTTTAGCTCCCGAATACCCTCTTGATCACTTCCAGTGATGATGATATCATCCACATAAACTACTAAGTAGATGCATTTACCATTGGAATGGTGGTAGAAAACAGAGTGATCAGCTTCACTACGAGTCATACCAAAATCTGTAATTACAGTACTAAACCTCTCAAACCAAGCACGAGGAGACTGTTTTAAACTATAAAGAGAACGGCGAAGCCAACATACCAAACCACACTCCCCCTGAGCAACAAAACCAAGTGGTTGTTCCATATAGATTTTCTCCTGAAGATCACCATGGAGAAAGACATTCTTGATGTCTAATTGATAAAGGGGCCAATGACGCATAGCCGCAATGGAGAGAAACAATCGGACAGAGGAAAATATCAGAATGAATGGACAAAGCAAACGCAATCGAAAATACGAAGGGGTAAATGATGGAGAGGTTGAGTGGGAAATAGAATGGAGTGGGAAAGTTGATTTTGTAAAACAGAGGAAGACATATGATTGATTAAATAGAAAGCTATGAGAACAACACCCTTCCCGAAACGAAAGGGTAGATGGTTGTGGAGTAAAAGGGTACGGGCCGTGTCGATGAGATGTCTATTTTTACGTTCAGCGACACCATTCTGTTGGGGTGTGTGAACACATGAGGACTCATGAAGAATACCGAGGGAGGACATGAAGATTTTGAACATGGTAGAAAAATATTCACGAGTATTATCACTACTTAATATGCGTATAGGAACACCGAATTGAGTTAAATCTCGGCACAAAATAACTGTAAAAATTATCACTACTTATTCACCGAATTGAGTTTAAGTAAGAACAGCCAAATGTTTCGAGAATGGTCATCAATAATTGTAACAAAATAGTGAAATCCCAAAACAGAATTGACACGACAGGGACCCCAAACATCAGAATGAACTAAGTCAAATAGGGACGCAGCCCGATTATTGATACGCTTGAGAAACTTAGTGCGAGTTTGTTTGCCAAGTTGACACGACTCACAATTAAAGAAAGATAAAACAGAAAGATGCAGAGCTAGCTTCTGGAGCTTGGACAGACTGGGGTGACCCAACCGACAATGAACGACTTGGGTAAAATCAGAAGAAGTGCAAGCAACGAAAGGTAGTGACCTTGAAATGTGATAGAGGCCTTGTGACTCACGTCTTGTACCAATCATCTGTACCGTACTCTGGTCCTGCAAGACAACAAAATTATTAAGAAAAGTGACAGAGCAGTTAAGATCATGAGTAAGTTTACTAACAGAAATAAGATTTAAAAGAAAACCATGTACATAAAGAACAGAGATCAATGGTAAGGAAAGAACATGAGAAGCTCGCCAGATACCCTTAGCAACGGTTTTAGAGCCATTAAAAAGGGTAACCATAGGGAGAGAATCCGAATCGGTTAAAGATGAGAAAATGTGTGGATTATCAGAAATATGATATGAGGCTCCGGAATCAATAACCCAGGGGCCGAGAGGAGAGGACTGAGTGAGGTAGGCAACAAAATTACCAGTGTGGGCAACAGAAGTAGAGGATGGTTACTGAGAGGCCTGATACTGAAGGAAAGCAGTATAATCCGGGCCAGATAAGGTAACCTGCTGAGATGAGTGATCAGAAGAAATAGTAGAGGCGGTGCTATCAACTTGAGCAACCTTGGCAGTGGAGGGACGATGGGGTTTTCCATGAAGCTGATAACAATGCTTTCGGGTGTGACCAAACTTATGACATTAACTACATTTGGGCCGCACTCGTTGAATATGGGATCCACGATTGCCCGTGGAACTGCCATGTGCTGCAAAGATAGAAGGCTCTGCAGAGTGGGACTCGGAGTCAAAATGATGGAAGTGGAGGAGACTCGAAGAAGTCGAGCAAAAATATTTTCCAGAGAGGGGATAATAGCATTGGCCAAAATCTGATCACGAATGGGCTGAAGCTCAGATCGGATCCCAATCAAAGTTAACACCATAAAGAACTGTTCTCGCTGGCATTCCTGTTCAGCAATAGTAGTGATAATTGGCAAGATAGAATTGAACTCCTCTCGCAATAATTCAATCCGTCCAATATACTCAGACATATCCAGATTACGCTGATTCAAGTGAAACATATTGGACACAACATTATAAAATCTATGTATATCATTAGTATACAAAGCGGTAGCCTTACTCCATAACTTGTGGCAAGTCTTATAGGGTCGAAACATGACAAGAAGTTTAGAATCAATGGATTGCCATAAGAGATTACATAATTGAGCATCAAGCTTCCTCCAAGACCGTCGCTCGGCCTCAGTTATAGAATCCTCACTGGGGGTTAAATGATCTACACACCCTTACTCTATAAACCATAATTCAACCGAAGTCGACCAAGAAACATAATTTATAGAACCAAGTAACTTATCAGTTGTAATAACAGGAGAACCAGAAAGAGTTGGGACGAAGAAACCAGATTTAGGCAAAATCAGAGCTCGGGGGTAAGTGTCGTCTTCCGATGGGCGATCCATAAATAATATCGTGGAAAAAAAACTGAGTAGATCGGCGCTCGGTGAAGGTAGATCAGTGACCTCTGAGGGCAGTGGTGGTGGTGGTTTGTGAAAAAAAAGTGCGGAAGCGGCGGTGGGTAAATCTAGGGTTCCGAGGGTGTTTTGAGAAAAATTATGAGATAGACACGCCAGAAGAGACCGATGACGGAAGTAAGACCAGCGACTGACAAGGAGTCAGAGGATTCCAATGGTGTCGTTGGACGTGGGTCAGAATAGTAATATCGGCGGTGGCAGTGGCGGTGGTATCACTGGAAAAAAAAGAAGAGACTCTAGGATCAACCTGCTGATACCATGTGAGAATTTGTGAAGAAAATGTGTATTAACATTTTCTTGATTTAGAACTTACAATGAGAGGTCTTTATTTAGGCATTATACAACTACCATATTAAATACACAACAACAAAACTACCAACTACACACTACACAACTAATTCCAACACCCAACTAATTCCAACAATTAATTTCAACATATACATTGTGATTTGAAACTTGAAAACATCCTAGTGAAGAGTTATAGTAGATGCGAGGTGAAGGTCATTGATCTTGGTAGTAGTTGTTATGAGACAGATCGTCTCTGCTCCTATGTTCAATCCAGGTCCTACCGTGCACTGGAGGTTATCCTTGGACTTCCGTATGATAAGAAGATAGACATATGGTCACTGGGCTGCATCTTGGTAGAACTTTGTACTGGAAATGTAGGTTTTATCCTTCCCAAAATATCAGTTACTAATTTTTTAATTTTTTTCTTTTAGTTTATTGTTTTATATCTCTTTGTGCATGAGGTATGGATGAGAAGCTGGGAGAAATTTCTTCTGCTTCTTCTTCTGCTCCAGATTCTTTTTTCTTTTTTCTTTTTTCTTTTTTTACCTCATTTGGTAAATTATTCATTATTGTAAACTTGTTTTACTCAAAAGTTGACAAATGGGCGGGCGTTTCTTAAAAGAGCAAATTAGTGGCCATGTAGAAACTTGAAATGGATAAAAGTTCAATTTTTAAAATGACCACTAGTGCTCAGCTATAATTTTTTAAACTTGGAATGGAACCCTACTTTGCAGGTCCTCTTCTAAAATGATTCCCCTGCAACATTACTTGCACGGGAAATTGGAATTATTGGTCCCATTGATCAAGGCATGCTTTCCAAAGGACGGGATACATACAAATATTTTACTAAAAATCACATGCCTTATGAACGGAATCAGGTAAAGCCTCTTTCGTTTTCATGGTCTTTGGCCATTGAATATCTTGCTTGTAGAGAATAAAAAGGTTAGGAAAACACATGCGCATTCATGTCAACAATTGAATGTTCTTACACACACTTCCTAGTGATTTTGTAATAGCGAGTGCATTTAGCCTATGCTACATGTGATCATCCACAGGTATAATATAGTCGACTTTCAATTTATGATCTCTAAATAACACTCGGAACTGATTTCTGACGTTATACCACGGCCATGGATTTACTAGATCGTAAACACGTGAGGATGCCTATGCCCTGTACACAGGACTGACGGATCCTATCTTAAAACACACTGGATATCATGAGCATCAGTCCACACCCAACGAACAGACGGAGGTCTGATTATGAATAGATCGATGATGTGACTGCCATCAAAGTGCCAACAATTGAATGTTCTTACACATACTTCCTAGTGATGTTGTAATAGCGAGTGCATTTAGCCTATGCTACATATGATCATCTAATTGCCACGGGCTTGCTGGACTCATCTGTTTATGTGGATAGTGAATTTTACACCAGGTATAACCTTTTCATGTCTTGTTTTAACACCATGGTCCCAGTGAAATTGTTTTTACCATGAGTGTTTTTGACACATTGTGGCCTAGTCTAAGCAATAGCTCTAACATTACCCTTATACGTGTGTAGAGGCTGTAGCCGACCTTACAACACAAGTCTTGATGTTTTGGACAAGTATCTTATCATATTATTTTCGCTCTCTCTGCAAATGTGTACCTTTTCTTCTGAAGACTGAATCTATGAAAGAATTCTAGAAAATCTACCACTTGCTATTTATCCTGGAATGACAGTTTTTATGATAGCATTTTAGTTAATAGACATGTTTGTTTCATCGTGATGCCCATTTAACAAAGGTTATCATCCATCGATTTCTTTGCCCTTTTGTGTTTTCTTTGTCATACAGTCAGCTTATATATTTTCTCTTGTATTCTTGTTTCACATGCCATTTTTATATTTTGGTCAATTATTGGATAGAATTAGCAGTTTCTAAAATGCTGCTTGTATCAATTCTTCAGGAAACCAACCGACTTGAATACTTGATACAAAAAAAGACATCGTTAAGGCACCGATTACTGATGGGGGATCAGAGCTTCATCGACTTTGTTGCTCGCTTGCTTGAAGTAAATCCTAAGAAGCGCCCTTCTGCATCAGAGGCTCTGAAACACCCATGGCTATCATACCCTTATGAACCCATATCTGCTTGAATCATCTGAAAAATCTCATGGTCAAGACATTTGCATGTGACCCCCGTGTTTTCGAGTTTTGGTATCTTGTTGAGAGGGAATGAGCCACATTTGATTACTAACGGTTGGAAAATGCTCACTAATAAGTATTTTGAGATACAATTTTAAGCATGGTCCACTTCGTGTTAGTGGTTGTTTTTGAGTGATTCGGATACTCCTCCGTGAGTAGTTCGGAATGGTATATTCATATGCTTAAAATGGTGCTTAGGTGAATGAGAAATTGTTGCTCAAAATTCACCCATTGGTGTTGGAAAATAAAGAGAAATAAGCTTGTCCCACATGGTCTAATAAAGGAAAATTATGTTTATATATTATTGCTCATATGTAGATGGGTAAGTGTTATAAGGATAGAGGCTCTCTCTACGTGCGCGCGCAGGGGGGGTGCAAATCAAAATCCGAACAGGCCTGACTCATGTGCACCCACGCGTCCTGCGTACACGAATGGCGGATCAAATTGTGCGGGCCCGGCCCAGCCACCTTTTGCAAGCCTCTTTATTTTTCCCTTAGTTTTCTTCACTCTTTTGTTGAGAGAGTCATCTTGCAAGGTTCCTAAAGGAAGATGCTCTTGTACCCAAAGAGGGTGAGAATGATATTCAAGTGATTAGTGCCTTCGATGCTTGGAAACATTCTGAATTCCTATGTAGGAATTATATGCTGAATGGGTTGAGTGATTCCTTGTACAGTGTGTACGCCGGAATGAAAATAGCTAAGGGGCTTTGGGAATCCTTAGATCGAAAATATAAAACTGAGGACGCCGATACTAAGAAATTTGTCGTAGGCCGTTTCCTAGATTTTAAGATGGTTGACTCCAAAACTGTGTTAAGTCAAGTACAAGAATTGCAGGTTATTCTAGCAGAAATTCATGCTGAGGGAATGGTTTTAAGTGAAACCTTCCAAGTAGCCTCGATAATTGAAAAACTACCACCTGGTTGGAAAGATTTCAAGAATTATTTGAAGCATAAACGAAAATAAATGAACATTGAAGACTTGGTTCTTAAGCTTAGAATTGAGGAAGATAACGGAGTATCTGACAAGAGAGGAATAACTCATGAGGCCAAAGAAAATGTTGTTGAACATGGCCATAAGAACAAGAACCTCAAGAACAAAGGGTTAAACAGACTGTGATAGCCAGATCTACAATGGAATCAGAATTCATTACATTAGATAAGTGTACTAAAGAAGTAGAATGGCTTCGAAATTTTCTAGAGGATATTCCAAGTTGGCCTAAGCCAGTGCCAGCAATTTGCATTCATTGCGATAGTCAATCTGTAATTGGAAGGGCACATAACAATATGTATAATGGTAAGTCTAGACATATTCATCGTAGACACAATACCGTTAGACAATTACTCTATACTGGAGTTATTTCGATTGATTATGTGAAGTCAAAGGATAACATTGCGGATCCGCTATCCAAAGGGTTAAACAGAGAGTTAGCTGTGAAATCATCGAGGGGAATGTGACTAAAGCCCATTAGATAAATGTTTATTACGAAGGAAAACCCAACCTTGTTGACTGGAGATCCCAAAATCTAGGTTCAATGGGACAACCTACTCGTAAAAGACATAATTGGTTCACTGTGGGGGGGTTACCCTCTAGTCCATTCCTATGGTGAAATGAAACAGTGATGCTCGTATGGAAAGAGGTTAAGCAAAGGCTTTTAATGATTCTTATGCGTCGGGAATCCGAGCAGAGTAATACGAGCTACTCTTAAATAAGAAATCACCTATGTGAGAGAGAAGTGGGGCCGCTTCAAAGGGAATTATACGGGGCTCAATTCTTAGAAACTCTTGCAGAACCAGGTAGATGTTCATGGCCAAAATGAACATAATAATGAGAACTCATATGTGTTAGGTAAAATATCTGTGTGATATATGTTTTTATTTACATGAATGGCAGTACAGTTCAATGACATCGTGTCCACTGTCAGCTAGTAAAGGAGATATATTTTCACAAGGGAAGGTTTAAAGGCCGAGACCTACCTATCCTATGCAGGTGTTGAACCTTTGAACTCTTCAAGGTCAAAATAAAATGTTTCTATAAAACAATTTTATTTAACGTATTTTCTTCAATTTCATTCATGTGGGGGATTGTTGGAA